>JABASH010000007.1:0-109663 GCA_019776445.1 Tomocerus maximus
CCAACTTTCATGCGGTTATTTATAGGTCTTTGAATGAGAATTACGTAATTTTACAGCCAATTTCAGAGACAAGTTCCGCCCATTTATATATAGCATCATTAATATTTCAATTTATCAAGTGTAGCATTATAAATAACAGATACCAGACAGTTTTGTTTATAAATTATAAAACTTCAATTCAGTTTTAGTGTTTTCTTTCCTACGAAACAAATTACAAATAATATAGTAGACTTAGTAATAGTATAGGAGCATTTTTTAGCTTTTAGAATGTTCTGGGACGCCCAGCAAAGTTGCCAGTTATAATTTGTCTTGCAGTACGATGTTTAACTTGAATTGCAATCTCCCTTTTCGTCTCATCCTTTAACTCTTCTGCTCTACTGACCGTATTTATCATTACTGATATAGAAAAAATTGCTGAGATAAACCGAAGTAAAGTCTATTGGCAATCAAAAACAATTAACAAGGCCAAATTAAAAAATGACCTTCAACCAACTGTAGATTTAATTTCGAATATTAGGATATTTTTTGAGTTGAGAGCTTTATTACCTGCAATTTCATTTTGCAGAATAGAATTGATTGCTACACTTCAGCCAAAATCGAGAGTAATAAGAATACGCTTCAGCCAATATCGAGAGTAAGAATACACTTCAGCCAATATCGAGAGTAAACTGACATTATTAGGGAAATAATTTAATTTTATACTCTCTTGCTATCGCATTCTGGCTAATGATAATTACATGCTATTGTGACAAATATAATTACCTATAAAACCAAATCGGTTTTTAGCACTACGTATCTGTAGGTTTGTTAAAATTGATTCTACAGTTGTTGAATACTGAATACGCAACACATACAATTAGCATTATATAAGTCCAACAAAATGTAACAATTGCATGACTAAGATTTGTAATCGTTCGGAAATTTTGATGCTCATAGGCATTGTAACACTTCCGCTACAATTTTACAGAATAATGAGTATTCGTTAAAATATAGTTTTGTATAGTGATCATATGCTATCATTGGGCACTTGTAGATAGATAATCTGATGTCACATTCAGGTATGATGGGCTTTACCTCTCATAATGTTAGCTTAATAGGTTCTGCTAAGATTTGATTAGCTTCTACATATAATATAAGTTACTGGATGGAAATCATAAACATTTTGCCTACCAACTTGGCGGCTAAGGTTTCATTGGAGAATTACAGAGCATAGTGGTTATTTTTAATGCTTCCAGTTTTCAATTTAGTGACAGGGCAGTGTTCATTTCAACCATAATTTACTTCCTTACGTTAGATTACGTAAAGGCTTAAAATATTTTTTTTTTATTTTATAAGGTCAATAATTCATGGAAGTTCGTTTTCCTTACTAGAAAATAAGCTAACCCGAACTTATTATACTTATTGCATATTTTCCTTGCGTTTTTCACAATTCTTAGAATTGATATGCACCTATAAATTGGAGATTAATCCAATTGAAGTGATATCATTTAGTTAAGGAATGATGTTTAGCATTGGAATTACAACATTAGCCGGGACCACAAAAATGATGACTTAATTTTTACGCTTCATTACTTCAATTTCCTGTTGTGCATGTCCTTGTACTTCACGGTGCTATTTAATTTTATTGTCAAATGGGCAGTGAAATCATTTCCTGTCTTAGAAATTTGATTAAAATAAAGCAGACATTAAAGATATTATTTGTACTGTACATAATGTAGGTAGGTAGTAGTATACCAAATGTTCTTTGAATTTGAAACATGCATACTAATATACGTAAATAAAGTCCTGTTAGATCATAAAATATATTTGAATTTCTGAATCACAATTAGATATTATGCATAGGTAATATTTTTTTCATGTTCTTTAATAGTTCAATAGTTTAGTTTAATAGTTTAGAAGTGGAATCGCTTATCAATGCAAGAATTATTCCAAACAGCCTGTCATGTTGTCAACATGTAACTGTTTTCCTGCCGTGAATAGATTATTCAACGATTTGGAAACACTTTGAATTAGTTTTAAATCCTCTTACACAGTATAATGAACTGTATACATCAAATTACAAATTCATATGACTATCTGGGACCACAGTGGGTGATGAAAGTGTAACAAAGGCAGTATGTCGATTTTCAAGTGTAGGAAACTAACGATAATATTTTATGGTTCAAAATCCTTGGTGAGACTGTAGGTAGAGGAAAGATTACATTATAGTAAACAGTTAAATGCTTATTGTCATGTAGCATAATATGCAATGTGTGTCTGGCATGCAAATAAAATTTTAATATAAATGTTCCTCTTTTGCATTTTTGTCATGGCTAATATAGTTATGTGACATATTTATTAAAATATGGAATTGGACAATCTTAAACATTGTACAGGACTTATGCAATTAAATTTACCTTCTTCCTACACTATATATGTATCTGCGGTACACGAACATGAATTTGTACGAATGCAGTATGCAGTAGTGCCATAGTGTTATTTGTAGTCGTGTTTATTTCCCATCTAAAACATTCTTAGAGCTAGTACTAGCAAGTATAATAGTTGTTTAGCACTAACTGAATGTGTTTCTACGTACACAAAAGTGATACGTACACAAGAGCATGTTTAGCAGATCAGAATAATAAGTGGGTAGTATATACGTGAATGGATTCTTAGAATATACATCATGGTTTACAAGTAGTACATATAGGTATACGTACACGCGTATGTATATAATGCCAAGCTTTTATGAAGAAGGGAATTCCACAGCCAGTTGCTAACTAAAGCTATACGAATTGTTCGCTCTCACTCATAAAACTCACGATCACTCATTCTATTCAGTCTCACAAACGGTGGCAATGCGAAAGCATCTAGGTACTCTATCTCGATTCCCTTCATTTTGTGCTGCTTAACTACCAGAGTAGTACTTTAGGAAATATAATTAATTTTCTACTCACTTTCATTTTAAATCAGACACTTTGGGATTTAATTGTACTTAGTACGTCATCTCGATAGAATTCTTTGTCACTCCTCACTTGCAGTAACTTAAAATGTAATGCAAATCCTGTGTTTGCCAACAGTATTTCATTACTTATACGTACTTGTGCAGAATTAAAATCCGCATTGGTCTCTATTATCCTGCTGTGTGAATGAATAGGCCCGGCCTTGCATAAGTGAATAGTGAATGGAAATAAGTGCCTAAATTATTATATACAAACTCATACATTTGTGTTTCTTACAATCTTCTGAAATTTAAACCAATCACTGAATTACTTCTGTGCTACGCTGCCATTTATACGAGCTCCTTGTTCATTTTTTATAGCTACAGGATTTACAATCCAAAGGAATATTTACAAAATTTCCTCAGCCTTAAGTATCACATCAGCTGAGAAGTGTACAGTTTGATATACGATATAGAGTAGTATACAGCAGCATCCTCATATAAGTTACCCGAACACGTGTGGATTCAGTTTCAATGTAAGTATCTAATTTCATTTCTTTAGTTCTGCTACTAAATTCAATTAAAACTTTCTTGTTTCTTATGTGTGAATTTATTAATTAAGAACTAATTGCCGATTTTGCCTTAATTTATAAAAATGCTAAGTTGTAATTTCCATTCTTAATCAGTTGGTTTCCTCATGCTTACAGATAATAATATAGGGTTAAAGGCTTGTAATGTTAAAAAGTATGCGCTGGTATATGATAATTTAACTGTAGTTGTTCAGCTATTATTAATATTAATTAACTGTAGTAATATCTATATTAAACTGTTTGTATGTACCGAGGAAGGAAATGTTTAATACTATTACAGTGAGAAGAGTATTTTTCAGCAAGATAAGTGTATTAATGTATAAAGGAGGGAACGAAAGCATGTAAAGTAATAAAAAGACATTCTTATGTACTTATTTCCATGAAAGCCTTAATTTGCTAACGAGCTAGCAGTTCCTCGCAATCGTGTTAAATATATAGTTATACTATTCCAATACGAAAATGAAGTATAAAAAGAAAAAGTTGCGATTGTGAATTTATTTTCTCACAAGCTTAAACCTAATGGTCTTTTCAAGTACGCCAAATACGTCGTCATTTTTTTATCACCATGATTGTACTCGCTAAGATATACGAAAGCCTATGTAAACAGATACATATAAGTATGATTGATAACCACATTGTGTTTGATAGCAAGGTACACTTCCTTTAATCTAAGTAACAACCTTGAGAAAAGTTCTCATTAACCATTAAGCTACATTTTGGTGCAATCGGCAATATAAACTCTGCTCATTCCCCATTAAAATTTAACGGAACTAACCAAGTGCCCATTTTATAGATACTACTTGCACATTTACACATTTTATACAGATAAATATTAAATTAAGTCTCAATCTAATAACAAGTGAAAACCATTTGCACAAAATTGTGAATAGAGTATGGAGCAAGTATGTAAGCAACTTAATGGCCCACTTTGAATATTATTGAATTATTTAAAGGAAAAGTAAAGAGGATGGAAATATTTGAGGTAAAGAGGACAGGTAAGTATTCGAGAACGCGGTGTAAGTGCAATCATTATGTTCGTGACATTTGTAAGTATGCTTACCACAGGAAAAGGCTTACAGGACCGTTTATTTCGTCTACATTTTATCGTTGACACTATCTACAATTTACTCTACATAGTACTTAATATTCTCATATTAAGCAAATAAATGTCATCCGACAATTTATGGACTCTGAATTGCATTTCAATGTTAAGAGTCTATTCGCCATCAATTTATCTCTTTCTAATTCAATACCGTGTCTATTTGCCCAGTTGCTACTCAAGTTTGCTTATGCACATACACTTCTGCAATTAAAATAACTTAAATACGAATTTACTTGGTATACAAACGTGTTACTATTGTTAACTTTCTACTTTGATAACAATTTTCCTTTATGGACAATGCTCAATTAGGAAAAATTGTTCACTCAATATAAAAGATATTTTCAAGTTCATATTACACAATTGAGTTATTATTACTTACTTATATAAATGCAATAATAATCCTATTAAACTTAGAATTTCATTGCAGAAATTTTTATTTTTATGGTCCCTTCTTATCATAATGTAAGTGAACTACAGAACAGCAAATGGAAGTACAAGAGTATTAGAACTGTTAAAAGTGTATTAAAAATTTGATACTCTTGTCCAAACAAAGACTAATTTATTGCATATTACGGCTGTGGATTGGATAAACAAAATTTTAATTATTGATAATAATTCGAGTTAAATAACACTCACACGCGTATAGTTGTAAGCCCAAATGAGTACTTATTGTAGAACTTGTTCTGAGACCTTTCCTTTTACGTAGAATGAATGACCTTGTATTTTTATATTAACATCAGTGCATACCGACAGGTTAGCTTTAATATCTTACAGTACAAGTTGTAGTATTGTAAGTACAAATCATGTCTTCCTTCACGAGTGGAAATGAAGGTAGTCTGTCAGTAGGTAGTAGATGTAATAAAATAAATGATGGCAGACCATTTTAATCCTAATCGTAACAGCCATGCTACATATCTACTCGTCTTGTAAAGGTTATCTATATTGGGAATTGTTAATAATTAGTAGAATAAGGAAGAATTTCCCAATTAGTGAATTCTTAGATGAGTTGCTAATGACTAATATTATTTATATGTATTGCTTAAACATTAAGCTTGAAGACTATATTTTAGTTGCACTTTAGGGCGAATTTATACATGCACATTATTCTCAAAGATTCTACATAACTTAAAGTCGAAATATTATTATGACTCTGCGTTTTCTACGCATTATTTTTGGAGGAGAGTCTTATGATTTATGCTTGCATGTTTCCTTTATACCTGTGCTGATAACGAAGATTAATTTCTCGGAAATTTTCACAGCAAAAAATTGCTTGGAATGGCTATTATGTTTCTTTAACGTCATCCTGCCTTATTAGACTCCTTCAGAAATGGAGAGTGAGTGAAGATGACTCTCTTAGTCATTGGTCATGCTTGAGGAATCCCATCAGTAGGATGAAAAGAGGGATAAAATTAGTTATTTTAGTAGCGTCATAAATAATTATCTGCTTCGTGCTCGTAAGTTGAGTCTTAACTATATTTAATGGGTGTAAGTATATCTGTAAGTTTAGATATTAGGAGGTGGAAAGATAGCATCCGTTTAACAAACACTATTTTGCTTGAGTACTATTAACATTTATTTTGTTATGTAATATTCATATACTACAGATTAAATGCGAAGTACCAACTTGATGGAGAATTATATTTCTTAGTAAATACCTGTTGTTTTGTTATGTAATAATTCCCTGAGAAATTCGAAGTTGGACTTGGTATCTTCGTGTAGGAGGAAGGCGTTTGTTGATTCGACATTCTCAGTATTATTCATATACTCTGATTTACATAGTTTTGCATAGCCGTATCATAAAAGTCCTCTCCCATACATGGATTGGATATTTATAATCTGTGAGAAATCCAGTTTTTCATAATCATACGTAGATAAATTATGAAAAATACTGGCCCATTTTTACATGTTTCAAGAGATAAGTCGCAGTATTGTTGTCATTGTGCATGCATCATGAATCATGCATCTACTGTTGATGTAGGTAGTTAGTTAGTATGCTATATCTGATACACTCTAGCTACTAAACAATACACTGGGTAAGGTAAAACCAATTAGCATGAATTTATGCTTTACCAATCCGTTTCACTGCTTTTTCCCATTTGCCCAATAGAACAATTCTCAGTGCAATAAACGAAGAAATTTAGCAATCATTGTGAGAGTTCTGTAGTTCTTCTTTACAATTTTTAATACAATTGCAGTTTAAACCGCGGCATTTTAAATGGGAATTTCGGTTATCGATGGTGAAAATCATAGGACTATAGTCCTATGAGTCGACTATCATGAATCATCTACAATGTCAATATAATCAGCAGTCTTTGTTGATCAATCATACTTAGTTTACTAATGCACGACAATAGGACAAGTTTTGGTGTAAGTTGCTGTTTAATTAATTTATAGTCTTTTCAGCAGAATCATTATTCTATATGTAGTATGCATTAGTATACAGTAAGTAGTAATTCAGTTTCCAATTGGTAATGGCACAATGTACTGTTTCAATTTGTGTCATTTTCCCCAAATGGCACTAGTAAATAAAAAGAATTATCACACTTTATGATGAATTGTGTGTCAATTGTCGGGGTATAGATATCGATGAAGTTTAATCCATGCTTTTAACAAACACTAAATGAAATTTAAGCACTCCTAACTGACAGTATGGATATCCTGGTTGTGGTGGGTGACTGGTATGTTATACATGAATGGCTACTCTTTTATGTGCACAACTTTTGGTGCATGTGCAATGAATTAATTGTTTAATTCATAGTACAATGGCACACAATTCAGGTGTGTCATGTACCAGTAAATGCTGTCATTAAATTAATATTTGTTCTCAACTTTAAATGTTGATGTAGACAATTTTAAATTTACAAAAGCCATTGATATCATTTTCAGTATTGTGGCATCATAGTGGTTAAGATTACTCACGCGCATCATTGCTTATTGTATGTATTACTGTAATATACTTATCGATTGCCATTAATTACTTTAACCGTTGAATTTCTAGACGCTCAACAATATAAGTGGTTACGATTTCGTGAAGTGTATGAATGAGTAGTGATAAAGGATGTGCAAATATTTATTTTTGTACATAAATACTTTTCGATTTCCCGATAATCATCAAATTATGAGTAGATAGGTGAACTTTAGTTGTACGTACGTTTCCCCGCCAGGCTAAACACTGTCACGAATTTGTTCACTCTTATTTATATAGCAAATGTCTTCCTTTTCCTTGTTCTTTTGGTGTTAACAGTGGTCATAGTCATTTTACGTCAGTTGATCAAAGTCAATTGGTTTTCCCATTAAGAGCATGTGGTATACACATGTAAGTTTACAAGTTTGGTCCTTTAATATCTTATCAACTGTTTTACATGCCTAAAATCATGCAAGCCTATTACTCACAATGTCCCAATAAATATATAAAAAGGTGGGTTAGGTCAGATATTCATTTGGTAGGGGCATACGGCAAAAATTACACTTTGATGGCTACGTGACCGCCTGACCGCTGCATATACATATAATAATATGTATTAGTACACATTACACATAGATAAGAACTGATAAATAGAACAATTGAATAATATAAATGCATTGTAAACATGAATAGTAGGTAGTTAATTTTTTGGGGAGAAGGATCTGCAAATTCACAGACCCAAATTTTTGTTTTAATTTACAATTATATTAATTATGTCATCGGTTCCTTTTATCAGTAATAAAACTGTAGCTTATTAAACAGAAACAAAACGTCATAAAATCAGCGAGTTAACGAGAAAAGTACTAAACCTTGTAAGCACAAACTTTTCTATTTCTGTACTAATCGCAAGGAGTCGTGAACACCATTTAGAATCATTTTCGAAGTTGTTTATCGAATATTTTTGGCAATACCTACTTGGACTATAGTGAAGAACTCATTTTTTGATTTTGAAAGAATCTTCTACTAATACACTTTAAGTACAATTTTGTCGATTTAATGAGTCGTCATCTTTTCTCTTTTCGGACAACTTTATTGTAATTTGTAATGGGCAATTGGGCATTGAGTTTCTTCCACTTTTACTTAATATTTCATTACATGCTAATCAGTTTTACCTTTTCAATGAAGGAATGACTATTAAAACGGCATCACGATTCATACAGAAGCCAATGTTGAATCTTTTCGACTATCTCTCATAATTGTACTTTGTAGCAATCTAGTACACACTAAGGTGTGTGTGCCAAATTGCACCTTGTTTCCTCCTAACTATAAAATGACGCAATTGGGACATGTAATTCTGCGTAGGCATTGTATAACTACTTTTTATATTATTGCATTGGCCGCATAGCCAGTGGTCATCATACTTTATATAGGCAAATAAGTTAATAATTATATTTGCACAGATCCTTGTTAAGCTAGTGTACATGGACTTGCACATGTCACAAGAGCACAACGCATAAACGTAGGTATGAAATTTTGTGTTAAGGTGTTAAATCTCCCTAAGACTTTAATAGCATATGCCCATGAGCATTTTACGACTAACTCGCAATTCACCAAGCAGATTGAAGCAAACTCAGAAGAATTGTTTAAATTCTACTTAGGTGCATACCTAAACCAAGTTTACACGGTAAAATCTTAAGCGTAACGTGACAATGTCAGGATTGAAGGCCATATTTAGAAAAAGTTAGATTTTCGTACACCTGGAGTATATTTAAATACTCCGACTCATAATAGGTACTTAAGTAAACGCAATTTTGTCCTTAGAGTTAGTTGTTAGTCATTGTGGGCTAACTCATTTCGCTACTCTGCTCATTTCACTACAGTAAACCAAGAAGCAATAAGTAATATGCATAGAATACTAAATCTGTATTGCACGGGTTAAGAGTTTCTGTAAGTTAAAGCGTACACGAATGCTTTGAAACGGAATCTACATAACCTGTGTGATTTGAATTGAAAATGAAACTAAGAAACATAAGCGTTAGAAGACTATATAGTAATAATAGGCAGGTAACTTAAATTGCCGTGACTTGACTCATGAAGCTGCGAAGCTAAACGAAACTAAACCACAACACATGAAATAATATTACAAGAAATTCGGTTCATTGTCCTGTCGACTTCTACCTGCCCTGCTCCTTGTGTTTAGACTCACTTAGACTAGTCTGTTTTGATTACTTTTAGAGGGAGTTTGGGAAAATCCAGAAACCTTGTTATATTTCTGAACATCCATTCTTCCATGCTGAGTGTGGGACAAGTCACAGATACACATTCGTGCTTGCACAGACACATTTATGATTCATGATACGATTTGATGTAGACGAAAGTCTTCTACTATGAAAATATTGTTGGCCAGGAATTCATTAATCATCTGCTTTAAACTACACTCTAGACATTTCAGTACCCATAAGAGCCTTGGCCAATAGAATGGAAATGGAACTGAACAATTACTGTCTTAGCTTGAAATGTTAGGTATTCTTGTCAAAAGTGTGTGTACAATCGCCAATTTCTGTCAATATATTATGTGCGATAATATAGGTCCAAAAAAGCGGAGCTTATTGGATATTTGTCCAAAAGAAATAGCACAATGCGAAAATGAGGTCATGTTTGGTAATGGTATGTCCCGGGGTTCGTAAAAAGCTTTTCTGGGAGCTAATACTTTATTTTCTGTACTATCGGATTGATAATTCTGTATAGTACTTATTGGATATCAAAGTATTGTTAAATTGGAGTATGCAAGGTATGAACCACTTTTGCATATCGACTTTCGATTTCTTGAATAGTGTGCATGCTGACATAAAAGTGTAGCACTGCTCAAGAAGTGTTCATAGCCAGAAAAGTAGAACACATCTAGGTATTGCATATTGTCGAAATACTAGTCAAATAGGTTAGGGAAGGTAGGTAGCATGCTTGCTGTCGCATAATTGGCAGGGTTATTTACATGGTACACCAAAGGAATTTGTCTTAGTCGGTAAGATTCTACGTGCTCCTACCCACCTGATAAATTCAATGAGATAAAAGAGAATGATACTTCTTAAGCCATTATGTCATGCTGTCGTCATGTCCTGTTCTTTTTATCCATTATTATTTAACTGATGTCTTTCACTCTGTCATTTGGATAGATAGGTACTAGGCACCATAATATACTACACGCCTTTAGGTGCTGGGAGCAGAATATAAATAGGAACAGATAACAATGCGTCCTATTCATTCCTGACACTCTGTAGAGCTTGCAAATATTATCTGTATACACACAGAAGTTAGCACCAACTAATATGTTTGGCGACATGAAATAGAGCTAGGTAGATACAATTTCGTGGATCTAGCAGACAAAGAAGAACTTCCGGCTGAATGCAAAAAGTGAAGCAATCAATCTACACCGCACCGTATTCCATTCAGTCTGTATAGAAATAAGTTTTTGTGATTCAATGGAAGCGTTAACTAAAATTGTCCATTTACAGTCAACGACTTGGCTGCTTTCAAGTTGCTTTATGCGATAACAGAGTGCAGAATCACTTTTATGCAATTACATAAAAACGAACTGTGAATCCCAATTCTAACTCATATAGTCGCATTCTGCCTCATAAAAATTGGCTTTTCATCTAGGCACCACAATATTGCTAACAAACCTTTACATAAGTTTATTTAAGTGCAATGCAGCACACGCGAAGTATTGCTAGAGGAGCAGATAATAGAAATCATCGCAAAACTCGGCATTTAACTCATGGGACAATCTGTTAAGTACTAGTACTACAATACCTAAACTCTATGCATTTTGCAATCACATTTTTAACATTATTGTTACCTAAACAGCTCAATTGTCGCTGTTTTTGATCGTTTATCACGAGTGATTACTTGAATTAACTCAAATTCACTTTATTGTTCAAGTGGTACAGAAGAATTTGGTCAATTTTACAGAAATGCATACCGATACCAAATAATTAGGAGTTACCCAATAGATTCAAGCTGAAGTTGTCACACGATTCAATTTAACTGTCTAAGTACAGTGATTAAATGTAGATCCATTAGTTATCTTCTGATAACCAGGTAATTATCTCTGATTCTGTTGCGTGTAGACAGGTATGCATTTAGACATTTGCATATAGAAATCAGACTCAGCTCCTGCTTTTATTGTAACACCTGTAAATAATTGCTACACAAGTGTGCATAGTGCTACTTACTGTGCAAAGTTTCAATGTGTTTCTGTGTTCTTGATAATATCCATTCTATTAGCTTATAGTATCTCTAGGAGTTATTAACTTACATTTCCAATAGTATAAATATTTTCTACGAATGTGTGCATTTACTGATACTTTACTCACTTTACTAATAGTATGGCTTATCTTTATTTGCAGTTGCATCCAAGCTGCTCACTGCTCATATAATATACTTGATCGTTGTACAGTGCAGAAATTGTTCTTGGTTCGATGGACACAGTCGACCTCAATTTAAGTTCCTTCGCATAGTCAGAGTAATAACCAAAAGTTGAATTGAATAAGGAACAGCGAAAGACATGGCCTATATAATTATGCTCTAAGGAGATTCCTCTCGCTCTAGCTTGAACTGGACGAGTGTAGTAATCCTCTAGTAGAAGTATACAATTATCTTCTACATGCACAGCGATAAGTAAACTGCGTTTGCATTTCTAAATTCTAGTGCAATTCCATTTACTTACTGTATTTATTACGTTCAGTCCATCTACAAAGAGTCATGTCAATTACTGATTTACGTTTTTTTACTGCTCACATTGTTTACAGTAAAGCACGCGTACTTTCATGTTCTTTCTTTCAAAAAGTATTATATACTATCTAGGATAGTGATATAGTAATCTAGCATATGTAGATTAAGGTTTGCCGTTTGCCTGTTCTGTTTTTGTAATTACATGCTGCATGCAACCGTAAGGATATAATAAATATGCAGATAATAGAACCTAATGTATATGGTGTCTTTAGTAAATATCCAACACACTGACCAATACTATGACCATTTGACCAATGGAAAATACTCACCTTCACTATTCATTAGGTACTGTAGAGGTAATATATTATGGCCATATTTATTTGCCTTCTTAAGGCTAATCAACTATTAAATGGTAAAGTCAAGGGGATTGTGATTGTTACTGTTAGGACTTTAGGCGTAGACCGAAGACAACCTAGAGATAAATTGACATTTCTAATAATTGCATCACAAGGTTGATGTATCGAGGAAAACGAGATGAGTCCTAACAGTCCTGAGCAAACTGCTCAAGGATTGCTTTGTACCAGTAAGTTCGTATTTAGCAAAACAATTCATAGATAAAGGTACTTAGCTGCGTGCATTGGAGCTCAGTAATTGGGGATTTATGCTCTGTGCACGAAAGGGCTGGAGTTGAGAACCATTCTGAGATTCAGGTTGCAATTTTCCGCTGACATATTTTAACGTGATTATGATGACAATGAGATGCAAACATGCATACAGCTCCTAACTTAAAGATGCACCTCTAGATATGGGAAAATCCTTTACAAATTATAAGTTAAGAGTATCAGTAAAATCAGGATAATGATACTTTTATAAATAAGAATGTCTAAAATTGTTTGTTGAGGGTTACATCTAAACCAATGATTGTTTATCTGCAATTTCACTTAATAACATAGGCCACCTACTTACGTATTGCTTGTTGCAGTTGATTTTTAATTTCAAATGCATTATGCGGGCGGACGCAATCATAAATACTAATTATCTACATGTTACATGTTCAACCCATATCGACACGAAGCACAAGTAAATACAAGTAAAGACATTAGCATTTTCTTAATTTACGAAACCAGTTAGCACGTTAGCAGCTGTTGCTACTTGTCATGCTTCATCGTAAATTGTATTGCAATAGAATCTTAGATTCGCAATATTAAACAGCAAAAGTGCATTGGTTATTAATGCAGAAAGTGCAATTGTTAATTTGCTGTCAGCAGGAATCGATAACCAAATCACGCTTTTGCATTAATAGACGTAACTTTGTAAGGGTAATAAAAGATGAATATTTATTACAGATAAACTATGTTAGGTATCCATTCGCTAGAAATATTTAACGCAATAGATGCAAGTACTTCGTCTCGCACTAATAGGAAGACACAAAATCGTGTCTAGGTCAAGACAGGTTATCACATTCATAAAAGTACAGCTTCTATCACAAAGCAAGTGTTTGTAAAGAGATTGCATTATTATGACTATACAAGCAGAACCGCTACAATAACTAATGCATTTTAAGAGTAAGTTACTTTACACGATGTGTCACAACAATATAACTTTCTGTGAAGTACCTGTCTTCCTTTTCCTCATAAGAATCTTGCAAGATAGCAAACCAAAAAGAATTTCAGTCCCTGTCTCGCTTGAAATCAATCGAAAGTGAGTCTGTTTTGTTGATTGAACGCTAATTACGGACGACGAAGGTCTTTAGTTCTACTTTAGTGTTCCTTTGCCACCATGATGAGAAAAGTGTTTAAGTTACATGAACTCAAATCTGTAATATGCAGTCTCTCTCTGTAATTTAAAGGTCTAGTTTCTTACATTGATCGTACTACATATATAATTACATATTACAATAAAAGGTTAAAGTTGTTTAGGAGTAGCGTGCCAAGCTGTGCTGTGTATTTTATGTGTACTCTACTGTAAATTGTAGATATACTACCATATAGGTACTATAACAGTATACTCATGTCTACACTATAATTCAGACTGTTAATAAATATTTATGAGCTACAATATTATTATCTAACGTGGGAAATAGGCTTTTCTTATTAAACGACCAACAAGGCATTACAGGAAGCCCGTCCACCTCAAGTATATCTATCTCTGATGCAAATCATTGTGAATGATGATGTGTATCTCTAAATAATTGCTAATTACTCGTGCTCACTTAAAAAACATGCATCACACTGACATTAAGCGTGTTTTCTAAATTATTCTCCACATTAAATGTACTAATGAGCTTTAGATCTTCGGAACTGACAGATAAATAAATTCAGAGAAATGTGAATAAGGATAACATTTCTCATTTCAATAAATCCAATTGTGCAATTCTATAAGCCATTCTTGCCTTGGCTGGGCTAAAAATGGGCCAATGGGAATTCTATTGTTCGATATTTTTTATGAATATTTCCATGTATGACCGTTTTTGCGGCCGAGAAGGCTTACCATACCAAAACACGCATTAAATAGGTATACATCTTATTACGTAACGTAACAATAACCACAATCATACATACTTAGACTATTATGCTATAATAATATGTAATATGGCATCATTTTTGTCACCATGAACATTCATGTATGGGCTGTGCTAGTGCTAGAGACTACAACAATGCTCCTTCCTTTGTATGTCTGTCTTACAATATTGTATTGTGTTAATACTAGATGTATAGTAAATTACATGTGTAATTAGTAACACTTTTACGTATACATAATTAAAATGATAAGGGTTATTAGTTATTTGTATATGAAATAATATTTTAGGTCGCACTTACAAGTAGTTTTACTTTGTTTTAACTTACTTTTATTGTTTATCTGTACATTAAGAATAGGAATGTAATACATGGTAGATTTTCTGGTGCTGAGAAGGAAGCCTCTGTGTTGGGTAGAGAAATACACCTGGCACTATTGTATTGTGAATACCAAAAACATGTGTGTGAACCCTAAAAGTAGGTTTTATCCTTAAAGTATCAATAGAAATAGAAAAGTAACTTGTTATGAGGAAAGGAGAATATTTTCAAAAATAGAAATGGTTTGCTTATCTATAGGTATATGGTATATACTTTAAGATGTTTGCAAATATATTTTTCCTTACTAGTAGTAGGTAGGTTCCTCGTTCTCAAGGTGTGTTTCATCGCTATTGTTGCTAAATTAACAGAAATATTTATAAAATGAACTCCAGAAATAAGTTTAATCACGATATGATGATACTGTCTATAATGTAGTAATTTATATGAATTTCAGATGACGAGATTAGGTGTTCTGTTCCTGGCTGTAACCATTTTAAACTGGACTCCTGCATCATGGAGTTATCCATCAGGGGCTCCACCTTCTACATGCAAATCCATGGAACCTGAACATGGAGCTGATATCCAAAAGGGAGAGCCCCCATTTGAAATTGTTTTAGAGAAGACGTCTGTTCTTGGAGCTGATATTCTCAATATAACCTTGAGATCCAAATCTCCAAGGCCTTTTAAAGGATTTCTTGTCAGAGTTCGTAAGAGTGCAAATGATGACCAAGCCTACGGAACATTCACCCCAAATCCCGACAACAGCAAGGATGTAGCTTGTTTTGGAGTCAAGAAAAGTGGAATTACACATGTTAGCAACGAACCTAAGACATCAGTCACCCTACCTTGGACAGCACCAAATGATGCCGATGGCGAATACGAAGTACTGTAAGTGCTATCGAAAAAGGGAACAATTAAAAACGATATTTTATCGGAGAAACGATTTTATAGTTCTCTTACGGAAAGATCTTAACAAAGATTATCCACATTCCTCTTCAAACCAATGACCTACCTCTTTTGACGGACGATAAAATAAATTATTTTAGATGGTTGTTTTTAAATTAATTTCTTTGTTACAGAGCCACTTATGTTGAAGATGGAGGTACCTATTGGGTTAAGCAGGCGCATCCTAATAAAATCAAAGTGAATAAAAATGCGTTGGCCCACGCACCTTTAGCACCTACTGCGGTAATTACATTTTAGTAACTACAATTATTTAATGTACATAATGGTTTTCACACGATAATGGAATTTGAATATTTGCAGAAAGCTTTGGGACCTAATCTTGTGGCAAAATTCAAAGAAGCGTACGTAGGATGCGGGACTTCAAAAGGATGTTTCGGGGTACCGGCGGGTTGCGTGGAAAAGTTTTTAAGTTCTCCAGACACTGCCACGGAAAATGATGTTTGTGGGATGATGGTCACTTGGGAAAAGAGAGGAGGCAAAAATGTTTTCCAATTAAATGGAAAACAGTCAAGGGGTTACGTTGCAGTTGGAATATCTTCAGCGAAAAAAATGGCAAGTTATCTACATTCAATCTTTAATTGATCCCGGAATGTGTTTGGAAAACTTAAACCATAGGTGATGTTTTTAATATCGTGGTTTATCAACAGAATCCAGCATCAGTTGTCGGTTGCGTTCTGGAAAATCAAGAAGCAGGAGTTTACCGGTCGTACAATAAGGATTATAATATCGGCAATATCGGCCATACGGACGTAATACTTTATACTACTTATCACATATGATGTTCATTTAAATTCGATTTCTTCAAGACTATTCCTAAAAACCTACAATTGTTATGTTCATAATATTTAGCATACGCTGGGATTGGAGGACATAACAGACAAGTCTACTATGGATGGATATGTATTTTGCGCATTTTCACAAAAGAACCACAGGATTGATGATTTGAACGAAGATTTCAATTTTGATAAAGACTACTATTACCTGTTAGCACGAAGCAGTGGTGCTTCAAGTAGTAAGTACCAAAATTATGCTTTCGTAATTTATTAAAAAACTAGCAATTCACAATTTTCTTTTTTTGTAGCTGCACGTTTGGAACATCATTCCGAAAGGATTGCTTCCCCCAGAGCATTCCACATCAGTGAAGTGGCAATTGTTTCAGCCAACGACAATGAAATCCTAGTCAAGTTACATGGCGCTTTCTTGATTGTGGCTTGGTTGATTTGCGCATCTACTGGAATGTTCACTGCTCGATATTTGAAACAAACTCACACAGAAGTTATGCCTTTTAATAAGGCGTTTTGGTTTTTTGTACGTAGCCATAATATAATACTTATATAGTAGATATAGATTCTTTTTCTGTCAATTGAAATAGTCATTTGTAAATATGAATTCTTTTTTATTAGGTCCACGTTGTTTGCATGTTTACTACTTTCGTCTTCACCGTTTGTGGGATCATATTTATCTTCATTAAGAAAGATGGTAAACTTTCAGAAGGTCTTACTGGATCCGCTTACTGGCATCCAATTTTAGGTCTTATTCTGACATCTTTGGCTATTTTGCAAGTTATTATTGCATTCTTCCGTCCACATCCGAACACTCCGAAAAGACCATTGTTTAATTGGGTTCATTGGACAATTGGAAACTCCGCCCATATTGTCGGCAGTACGTTTTAAAGAAATTTAATAATTTTAAAAAAATATGCGGTAGCTACTGCGGATAGAAGAAATCAGTAATTTTTTATAAACTATTTTTGTTTTACAGTTGCGTGTATGTTTCTAGCTGACACATTACCGCTGTCAGGTATTAAGGATCATCCTGCGTATAAATATGTTTTACTAGGCTTTGTGTGTTTTCACATTTTAATCCATCTAGTTATGTCGGTAAGTAAACTATATTTAAGAGCAATATGTTATTAAATTCATGATCTTTCAGGAATGATCATAAATTAATTATTTTGTTATTTTTATAGCTTCACACAGTATGGGCCGATAAGCAAATGGACTCAAAAGTTAAAATAAGGGCTCGTCTGGGTCCAATGAAGCCTAGTGGAAGTTCAGATGAAGCTCCTGTAAGTTCATATTCAATTGCGAGAAAATCCCATCATGTCTGACAATGTTTTAACAAATGTTCGTCTATTTCAGGGAACGGGCCTGCGGACATTCCTTCTGATATTGTACATCTTAGGAGTTGTGGGCTGCTCGATTGCTTTGATATACTTCATAGCTAAAGGGCCAGAAGATATTACGGAATAAAATTATTTACGTTTAATTAAGAAAAGGGTTCTTTGAAATAATTTGTACGTACTTTATTTCATCGAGCTCTAATTTTGTACTGAAATTACTTACTCTGACTTGATTTTTCCGAGTACTTATCTGTATCTGTAGTTCTGTGAGAATTGTAACCTTAAAGTTGAAAGTATATTTAATAATTTAAGGTAAATGATTCTGCTTAATGTTCTCGGATCTATTTATAGTAACCACTGCAAACGAAACGAATTTTCTAAGCCGTCCTAACAATGAATTATAACCTTACATATAAATATAAGAATTTGGAAACATGTTCAAAAAGTCGGGACAATTCTGACAATCAAAATTCGTATCAATAGTTGTATTATGTATGTGTGTACAACTTGTATACACGGTGTCATTTTATCAACAAATACCGATTCTGTAATTCCTAACAAATATTTTTTTTATTACATTACCACAAGAAATTGTAATTTTTAGCCAGATGTCTTCTAGAAACTGAAATCCATATTTACTATTGATAGAAGACATAAATACATTTATAATAGTTATGCAATACTGTAGAAAACTGTCGTTCGTGTTTATGTATGCTATAATACTGTTTGTATCTTTGCCATTACTGTTAATGCATTTTTAATATTAGTCCTGTTTTCCTATAGTACCTAAGCCTAATGTACTTAAGTAAGTTGCAATTTGTGTGCCTATAATATAAGGGGCTGCAATTAGGTAAATGTGATTGAAAGGGGGTTGTGAATAATTGCAAAAAAAATCAAGGCATTTCATGAGAGGGTATAAATGTCGCACATGATGTTGGTTATTTGTAATCAAACGCAAAAAGTACAATTAAGTTTATGTAATTTTTAAGTAATCAACACATTGAACAAATAAACGAAGTTCTATATAAGTGATGAGTTATTCTCTTATTTTTTATTGAATTATGTATATAGAGAATTAATATATATCTTTGATATCTATTCAAAAAGAGACGACAAGATGACAACGCCCAGTAACCTATAATAACTCTATTAATATGCGTTTTAAGCCATCGAGGGATTAATACAGTCAATGTTCATCGAAACAAATTCCAATTAGTCCATCTTTAATTATTTCAGTTCGACGAGTTCGAAAATAACGTCAGTAAATGTCAACTGATGATACACACATCATGCCATGCTTAAACGCAACATTTCATGTTCCGCTAATAAGGTAGACTACTCTGAAAAGTAAGTGCTTGTCTAAACCACATTTAAAATGTTGCCCTACCCTACTATGCCTTTATTTCACAGGAATGATTACCAACACTTTTATTAGTGTAGTCTACTATGTGTATGTGTATATCAAAAATAGTTGAGATTATTGTGTGATTTAAGCATTTCCTTTTGTGTAGTTTAAGAAAGAAAGTTCGCGGAAGAATAAAAGTGGAGTACTCTTGACTAAACAATGAATAAAGTTGTTTTGTCATAAAGCAAAGGTTAAAATCCGTAAAAAGTGTCGAAAAGGACAAAGATTGTCGTTGGATTAGAGAATCTTGATTAATAATCATGACATGGGAGATGAAATCAGAGCGTAACAATCTCTCAAAGAATAGATATAGGCTAACAAAAGTTGGTTGATATTCTGTGGAATCGGTTGGGCACTGTCTTGCAGCCGAGGAAGACGGTAACAGTAAAAGGAGGCTAAAGCATAATCACCTAATGCTAAGTATGTATACTAATAGGGAGCTAAACCAAAGGAACGGAAACCTTTGGATAGCAGAATGTTCATCATTACTCGAACTATAAGGGAGTCAACTTAAGTCAAGTTTAAAAGAAAGCAGAAGAGTGTCTAGATATCTTGGCTCCTATGTGCAGTAGGTACTTTTATGCGTGCATTTATACATAGTTTGAAACGGTAACATGATACATTTATAAAGAATATATATTAGTCTGGTCTATACATAGAATTTATTGTTCTCCATAGATATATATAGTAGAGGGAAACCGAAGGAAACGTGTACAACAATATATAAGAGTTTGGTAGTTACTTAATAGGGTCTTTGCTATGGTTTGTTTGGTCACCCTTCTGTTCTCTCTCCCGAACTGAACTCCATCCGGGTAGGAGTAAAAGCACACTGACGTTTAGACTCCCGAATTATATATCTATATTTGACTTGATTCAACTCTAATGTTACTTATATGGAAAACTTGCTCGTTGTTACTGTTTGTAGCAACTAAAGTAGGTAGTGCTGGAAATAATATTATATGATCGGATATATATACTAGGAATGTATGTATAAAGTGAAAAGGAGCTAATAGTAAGTATAGTGGGGAAAGCAAGGAAACCCGGTGTTCTGTACAGTACGGTGTAGCTCACTCGGGGGGAAACGTCGATCGATATCTGACATGCTCCTTCCCGAATTCGGTTTTCTTCTCACTCGTTAACTTAGCATTGCCTTGCCTGCACGCTTTTCTCCTTACACATCGTGCAAGCTCCAGAGTTACTTCAGTACATTCTGCTCGACANTGCCTTGCCTGCACGCTTTTCTCCTTACACATCGTGCAAGCTCCAGAGTTACTTCAGTACATTCTGCTCGACAACAAAGCCCGAGTTTCATGCATACTGCTTTACAAAGCTTCCCACACCGAGTTATATCTCTATATACCTACTTACTCTTATATTCCATAGGTATTACATTATAGTACCCGAAGAATTTATATACAGTACATTACAGATATAGAACTTGTGCGAGAGAGCCCAAGTTTTCTTGAATCACCAAACGAAACCAGAGGCTAGACAAGGCAAGACAGTTCAGCACAGTTGGTCTTCACAGTCGAGTCGTGACATCAACGGGGAACTTGTCCTTCCTTGGGTCGGTTCTTGTTTTATTCCCAAATAACTTGCATTACTTACCTACGCACCTTTCTTCTTGCCTGGAATCACAGTCTCTACTACATCCCCTATTATACAGTGTCAACTCAAGAAAATCTTTTCACCTCGAGAAACTACACTAACACATAATAAAACTACATAAAACACGAAGTGCAATAATGTATTTTTAATAAAAACTACCCATAACACCGGGTTCTTTTAACTCAAGTTACGTTTCCAAAAACTGGTAATACTACAACTTTCCCTCGGTTTTCACTTGGAAAATTGAGGATATTCACATTGAAAATTGAAGCTATCGTGGGTATTTTACTGTGGAAATGGAAAATGAATTCAGTCGCTGTCTAAAAATAAATGATGTTGGCTTTCAAGCGACTAACTTAATATCCGTTTACTTCTTAGTCATCTATTTCCTGTTTGTTTGAACAGTTTTCCTTCGTTTTCAGTGACTCGGCAGTCAGTTGAGAGAGATTTTACACCCAGAAATTTCTTTTCTTCAGTAGTTGTTTCAGTAATTGTTTGTTCTCACAGGTTGAAAATACAGCTTTACTAAAAAAAGAGAAAGTTTATTAAAGTGAAAATCGTACGTGCACTAGACAGGAGAAAACCGGTGAAATGTTGCAACAATTACGCTCATCGAGATAACTTTGATAAGTGTCAAGATTGATTAACTGAACAAGCTCTGTTGAAGAAAATCAATTATGTATCATGGTAAAGTGACAGTGAAGATTTTCCAAGTGGTTACTTAATCTAAGCACGGCGAGGCTATTAAAATATCAACAGAAAATCATGCGGATGATTTGGATTTTGTTTGGGGCCCTATGGGAATTTTCATTCGGGAACATTATAGATGGAGGGGCCTTTGAAGCCGCTTTTCAAGGTAAGGACAGTTATGTGAAAAGTACTTTTATTACCCTTAATAAAAATTACAGCATTCATCTTGAAAAAATGAAGGTGTAATGATTGAATTCTTATTTAAATCTTGAATACTCGCTTAAAATTTTATTTTGCTAATGATTTTCTCTTTTCTCATAACGTATGGTAAAAGTACTTTGTTAATACATTAGATACTTTTTGCTTGTCGAATAGCATGGTATGACCGTGGTACTATAAAAGCATATCAAAATAGTTTGTAAGGTTTATATACAAATTCAAAGTTAGTTTTAATTAAGTTTAGTAGGGACTGTGAGTGAGTGGATGGGGTAGTCACTTATTTAATGCCCAAGTCAAGAAATAAAATAAAACAGCGCGCAGGAGAAAGTCAAATAGAAACGTGAAAACTTTCTTGAATGTTAGTTGTCTTAAGACAAGTCAATAAATTTTCTTTTTAGCTATGCCTGCCACACTCAGCGCAACTTTTCCCAAAACATGTGGATAAGATAAGGTAAAGGTGTACGTAACATGTATACACGTAATTTGTTCCGTTCCTACTTTCTGTCTCAACTGCTGATAACTCTATCTGCTGGAGATGTATATTTTTATATTGTACTTGATTTGACGGTGAAGTTCAATGCAACTTCTGTATAGATGCAGAAAATACTTATAGTTTGTATATACACACACTGTACGTGTGTTGAGGACGGGGGAGTTGATCATGTCATTCAATGTTAAATGTAATGTAGTAAGTAACTACTGGAGTACTTTACGTCTTGAAAGGAAAATACTACCTACCCACATCAGTAGTAGTATCAGTGCATACATGTTCCAAAAAACGTTAGGTTATTTTACTATGTACATGTTTGGTTCAGTTTGGCTGATTTTGTGTGCATGGTCCAGTCCAGTCACAAGATAAGAGGCAAAGAAGACTAGAACCGACAGAACATAAACTACAAGATGAGAAAACACCAAAAGAAAAACTTTCGTGTAGTCAGACATAGGTACTCTACAGAACTTAAGAACGGAACTACTACCTCCCACCTACGTAAACCAGGAAAACTTGAGTATTCGAATCTGATCTGACAAAGACTCGGGACGTGGACAGCAGTGTAGAAAGCACCCTTGAAAACTCCATTAGTTCCTCAAATATTGACATGACTTTTTCCTATAGTTTGTATATGTATTTACAATTCTAAGTATCTGTTCCTATTGTTTAGCCGCATGTGTGAGCTGCTTTATCAAAGAAACAAGTAATATATATTAAACCAATAGGTAGTTAGGGAAGAAAACACTTTAATGTGAACTCCTATTATTTCTATTGTATTTTCACTGGGGGAGACTCGATTTTTTGAGTTATCTCCGGGAAACATATCAGGATGGAGGAGGATAATGAGTGGAGAACAGTAGATATTAAGATGAGTTTAGTTAATTCTGGTTCGAGAATGACTGACAACAACAAAGGACGGCTGCCAGTTCCTTTCATAATTGACTTTGACAAGTACTCTATGTGAAATTAATTACATTTTAAGTTTTAGATAAAATTCTATCGCATCAACTCTCTTCGCAATCAGATCAGTCAGACAGCATCATCATCAGTCAACGCTCCTCACGCAGCTTGAGTTAAGTCATCAAAGAAATTATGATCTGCTTTCCGTCCCATCTGAATTCTGTCTTATCCTTAGTTGGTGGGTCATTAACTAAACGCTCATGATCAAATACACACTATACTCTGTCCTATGTATTTATGGAGATTTATGCAAGCGGGTGTCTAACCGATAACCGAACCTCAAGGGAGATCTAACAAAAACTCACGTTTACTACCCAGAAAGGCGATGGGTCTCATTAGGCCTTCTTTCTCCAGATGTCTATTATCATCTAGCTATATTGTAGGTACTTCCCAATCAATTCGAGACACATCAACCGCTATAGACACCATTATTAGTTGTTTATCAACTGCGACTACCATTGACTGGAACGCATCGTCTATACTTACAAGAACTTCTTAGCTATCAGTAAATTGTATTATACCAATGAGTGGACTGTAGGATTTATCTTTAGTATTTTATATTCTAGTACTATTTATTATTGCACTGAATTAATGTATTGATCTATATAGATCCAGTACTTTTATCGCATGCAAAATGCAATAATTTTGATTACATATCTAGTAAATCGATGGCCACACTGAACCGGCCACGAAACATTAAGAATGAATGAATGTGGGTCTAGGTGTAATTTTGCAATCCGTCTTTACTTCAGCAGAAGTAGTAGCTACTATTAGTGACGTTACTACTGCTGCACATAAAGTAGGTCTGCCTTATACTTAGAAACATTGTGTTTGTGCGTGGTAATAGTAAACTAGTAGATAGGTCTGATATTTATTTGGTTTGAAGGATGAAAGAAACTGGTAGTGGATCCATAAACTAACAGTAACAAAACGATTGAGTAGTCTTTTTAGAAATGGTGTAAGTCTTCTTGGTGAGCTCATTTGAAAAACTAATCAGGGCAATGAATCTTAGTTGTCTTGTCTTGAATGTTGTTATTCACTCTGCAGTGGAGTCTGGTTAGATAGATCTGTATCTATCTATCTGATTTCTATTCTTGATCTATGCGAGTAGTCAAGAACAAAGTATTGCTGTTGATCACCGATGTGAAATCGATGCGGGTCGATGATCGGCCCAATTTGTTAGCTTTCTTTAGTTGGATAAAGTCGTGACTTTGTTCCTTGCAGACTTTCTCCTTCCAATTTACTCCGCTGTGGTAAATGTTTTTCTTGGTGTATGTGATTTTTAGAGCAGAATTTATGCTTTCCATCCGTAAAATTAGTTATAGCAATTTAAGACTTCGTAATCCATTAGTGGAAGGAGTAATATTTTGAGAAAAAGAAATGGAGTAGTAGTACCCATGAATGCTATTCCTCCAAAGTTTGTATACTTTCTAGTTGCTAGTATTGTGTTGGGAATATTGTTTAAAAGACTCAATATTTCACCTGTCAGATTCCTGTCACTTTCAGCTGGGAAGGTAACATACATGCCTAAGGTGAGTTGAGGGGAAATGATCTGACATAAAGTACGGCAGAGCTGATAGTGAGTAGCTTACCATATTTACAGCACACTAATGCAAATTCTTATCTTTTAGGATCTCTACTACAGAAATAAAATTTATTCCCATTGAAATCTGCGGTGACAGAAAAGGCGTCTTAAAATCTACCGGGTTCTGAGAACTTAGTTTCGCACTGCAATCTATTGCGTAATATTTTAATACAGCAGGTATGAAATTAGATAGGAGTATTATGTCATAGTGTCACTATCACTATTGTACATGGTATGAATACGGAGGATAAAATTGTCAGCAGTGTAATGTCGAGCTTATGTAATGTTAAAGTAAAAGCAAATTCATCCTCCCTGTCAGTCTAACTTTCTGTAGAAAATCTCCGCCCGATCCAAGTTCATTTCATGCCATTTAATATGCTACTACGCTACAGAGTCGAGACAGGAAAAACTGGAGCAAAGTCGTTTCTCAGCTACAAAAATGTAATACAATATAATAATGCGTAATTCATTCAGTATTCATTGCTTAAACTTGTGACAGTAAAATATTAAATGTTATTATGAAGGTTGTAAACTTTTTTGTTACTTTCTTTCGTTATTACAGACAGGGGAACACAAGAGCGAGAAAAGTTTGCTAAATAACTGCTTAGGCAGATTTTTAAGAAAGTTTTCCTTGATGATTGCGTTGCCAAAAGTAAAATATATGCCAAAAGGCTGTGCTAGACAGCTGCCAAAAGAAGAGAAGTAAAGCTTGACTAAAACAGACATATTTTATTTTCTCGACCCATATTGTCGACAGTAAAAGCTACAGTCTTTCTCATATACCGAACGACAACGTGTGAATTTCCCTTGTCTTCGCCCTTTCACACCTGACTTAGCTTTTAGGCTTTATCCTAGATGAACTAAAACTGAAATCATTTTTGAAAAATGAAAGCCATTTTTGTAGTTGCAGTATTTGTTTGTATAGAGTTTTACTCATTTGATGAACTTACCGTAGTTGTTAACGAATTTTGAAGTGCGGACGTTATTTGAATTTGAAATGGTGATAAATAAAATTGACTACGATAGAGAAAATGTTAGTATTTCAACCGTGTTAACGATTTGTGTGGTAGATATGATGTTTGCGTGTTGGCAAAGTTAAATTGGATTATTTCCCTGCCGATTTCCATGTAAAAATGTCTAGGCGAGAGAAAGAGTAGACAGAGGACATTTTATTTTGCCCAGCAGACCCATGATGGAAAGAACATGTGTCAAAACAACACTTTGTTCATATTCTTGAATGACGAAGTGCGACCTAGTTTAGCATTTTATGAGTTTGGGACTAAATTCATGAAAAAATCAAGGCTAGAGTGATGGTGATGGTATGGTGTAAATAACTTAATCTCTCAGGGCTTAAACGTAACTTAAGTTGACTTGCTTTGCTTCAGTTCAGTTGAGTTGACTTTACAAAGTTCGAAACGAGGCGAGACGACGTAAAGCAAATTAACGGAAGACAAGACAAGTTCTTCTAATCTTTAGTCAACTCACTCAGTCAGCAAGCTCATTTTCACTATTTACGTCTTCAATTCCACTATAGTTGTAAACTTATCGTCATTGCAGGATAACTAAACTCCAAGCTCTGTATGGCTGAGTTACTGTAAGGGAAACTACACGATAAGAGGCTTTAAAACTTTTCTCAGTTATTTTTTAAATAATATTCTAAGCGCTATACTACAATCAGCAAATCACTTAAGACTCTCTCGCTCTTTTCCTAATACACTGCACAACTAAAACTCAGAACATCTGGGAATCGGACTTCAAAGCTATCTGACAATAAGTCAACTCATGTCAACCTCATTAGCAACAAGTGCCTATACCGCACATACATGATTTTAACGAATGTAAGAGGGCTTTTTAAGACATTTATTTTTTATTTATAGCAAATAACTCGATCGAAAATAAGCACCTGCGTTGTTGTCTTTGCTAGACAAAGTTCTACTATCTAATCCTAGTCTAAAGTCTAAATTGAAATGTACAAAAACTAAAAGAACTTCAATAAAATTATTTTCAAAGCTAGGTGCAATTTATACTTTTGCAAACTTATTAAAAATGACTTTTCTACCATGTTCTCTAAATAGTAACATTGTGTTTTATGTTAGGATACATCTGTTATACTATTAATTAACGTAAAATAAATATCATTTGTTAAAATTTCAACTGCGTTAGTGTTCAAAAATTGCAATTGTCGACAAAAGGGAACGTTTTATTCGCTTTAAATTTGACAAAGGCAAGAGAGAACCTCATTCTCGAATTAGTCCACAATCGTTTGCTGAACTTTTCCAGGAAAAAGTTTCAAGTTAAAACACTAACCGTAGTAAGATTACTTCATTACTATGTAAATGGTTTTAGGGAAACAATTTTCGAAGAACAGCATTTTTGTAGAGTTGAAGTCTGTTGAATAGTAGACAATAGAACGATGCAATTACAATTTTATCAGGCGAAAGAACAAAATAGTTTATTACAAGTTGAGTATAGGGTTTGGTTTGAACGTTTGGGAGTAATCAAGCAGCTGGAGTCAGTGTCAGCAATTCTGAAATGGATCTCTTTAAAAGAGTAAGTCAAAGATAAGCGAAAATATACATGTAATAACACAGTAGAGGAATCCGGGATAGATAATACTGTAGAAGTATTGCTTAACTAAAAGTGGTATGGGATAAGGAGTGAGGGAAAGCGATGCCATTGGTGTAATAAATAGAAAAAGAGCTGGATATAACATTGTATTACATAGACCGTTACTTTATGTAACGTTCCTAAAGAGTTTTCTTTATGCCGCTTGTCTGGTGCACAGGGATGGAGCTATGTAATCGAATTGTTGTGGAGAAAGTAGATATGATTTGAGTCACCCTGAGCATTCTTTTAGGACTCCAGTAAACCAGATACGGTTGAAGCAAACTAAATGACCCTAATCGTAATCATCGCATTGCATCGAAGAACCACTATTATTACAGAGTCGTAAGTCGTAGGTTCGTGTAGTCTGAAGAATAATCTCCATGTTGAATGTCCTCTCTCTGGTTTTTGGAGAAGAAGAACTGGTTGCTGCATTGTACTTTTTGTACATTCATTTCCTTAAGCGCCATTGTGCTGCAGTACTACGTATTGCGAATGCATGAATATTGTAAAGCTTTTTTTCTGAAAATGAAGGAAAGGAAAAGAGAGAACATGGAGTGCAACTGAACTGAAGTCAAGTTCAGTTCACTGAATGGAGACCTTTACTTTTCTTTCTTTTCTCCGTATTTTTGTATACCAGTATGTTTATGTCTTTTCCTATATAGTTTGTTGTATATGCATTAGGATAGTGCAGTGAGGAAAGTGAGTGAGTGACAACTCAAGAGAAACTCGGTTGACTTCTTTGAGAAGACTTTTCACTTTTGCCTCTCCTAAATTGGTGGTAAAAAACTCTGAAAAGAATTCCAGAGGCTCCAGAAGCATATTTTACTGAGCCTCTCTCTAGTGAATGTATTATATTATAGAGGCTTGGCACTGTACATATCTGTACAGCGTTCGGGCATAAGATAAAATATTTGTGAGCTCAGACGCTTTCTGATTCTGACTGGGGTACCTGCATCCGTATTTACGTGTAGAGACTTTCCTTGAAAGAAAACGGAACATTTTACATACACAGTTATCTTATTTTTATGCAGTTCTACGGGCTCTCCTTTACTTTTACTTACTAACTTACTTACAGCTACTTGTACTATTACTTTGAGTTGATATTTCAAGCCATTTCCACAAAATTACATGGAACAATTCAAACTTTTGCCCATTGAATTACATGACTATGATCAAATAGTCTTATTGTTAGTCGTGAAAAACTACCTACCTAATTCCCTCCTATGGCATGCTACATATGCGTTAGATTGGAAGTGTGATTTGAATACAGAGTCCATCAGTCCTTATCTACTCTTTCTGTTGTTATACCAGCAGAATGCACATGTGTAACTTGCTACCTATATAGGAAGAGAAATATATTTTATTGTTAGTGCTCTACATATATGAGATGTAAATTGTAGGTACTTTGAAGTTTCAAGTTCCACTTAGGTATATATAGGTAACGTGGCGTAATGTAA
Organism: Tomocerus maximus; assembly: GCA_019776445.1. Taxonomy (NCBI): domain Eukaryota; kingdom Metazoa; phylum Arthropoda; class Collembola; order Entomobryomorpha; family Tomoceridae; genus Tomocerus; species Tomocerus maximus. Next base: position 29,192 of record JABASH010000007.1, read on the forward strand.
CTTAACGCTACGTTTCATTACATTACGTTAAATTACCGTCGCACCAACTAAACTCGAAAAAGATGCAAGGGAGTTAAAAGAGGATTGTTCTTGTAAACTAGTTGCATGGAAATAACCCTTTTGGAATATTTCACATTCACGCAAAGCAACGATCCAAATGAAAAGGAGCGGACTGCAACTGTGTAGAAGTAGGGACATTACACAGTGATCATATCATTGAGCTAAACTAACATAATATAGTATAACTACCGTGGACGGAGTCCCATTCCGTCGCTACTTATCTCACTCAATTCAATTCTACTTTGTTGTGCATTGGGCACTATGAATGTATAGTGTACTGGATATAAATTGGACGCTTTGACTCAATCCATAATGTCATATTATACAGTTGGAAGTTTTCCGACACGTTTATTTTCATAAGGAGTGTGGGCGCTATTTGAAATCGCTTGTCTCGTCTCTCCAGAGTTTTGTCCCACTTTGGAATAGGACACTAGAGTAGTTCCTCATGTTCTTCCACTACTCATTACCAACACAAACGAAAGGAGTAACTACTAGAAGTGCTTTTCTTTTCCATCCTGTAGCACAGAATATACAAGTGCCACTACTTAGTTCTACTTACCAAATATGTAGGTACAACGCGAATTCCAATGTTACGTAATCCAACCTTTATTCCTACTTCGATCTACTACATATACTTTCTATCTATCTCCATCTGTACGACTAATATCTTCTAAATGGGTATTCCGCCATTACTAAACTGAAAGTAGAAGTAAACGCATAAAATAGAACCTGCCTACTTCTACCCACTCTAAGATTCTGATACTCCTACTCTACCCGCAATAAATAAAACCATTTCTAATTCGAAATGCAAACCAGTTTTCCTCTGCGACAGTTTTATTGCGAAATTTTTCGCAATTGGGATAATTCACTTCCCTATACTCAACTTATAACTACAAGGAATGGGAACAGAAGAACACCTAAATGCTACCTACACATTTCAAATAGCCAAAATAAAACACAAGAACGGAAACTATCCAGAGAATTACTCCCGAGTTATTTCTTGGAAGGGTTAATGTTAATGTGACCATTTGGGGAACATTTACGTTACAATATTTGCGACTGATTATTCTCCACCCTTTCCAAGATCATTTCATAATATCTGCCTTTTCCTCTCATTCACTAAGTTTCCTTCATGAGTAACTAACCTTTTTGGACAGTTGGCTTTGCCATCTGTTTTGTATAGGATATTTATTTTAATATCTATTTTCCTAGTCTTGATAGCGTGTCTTTAGCAATGATAATATGTATGATAGGAACAATATTTTGGGGTATGCCTACATTTAAGTGCTGAAACTTTTTTACTTACCCCAATCAGGGATACAATTCATTTAACAAAACAGTCGTTTTTGTGCAATCAAACACAAAAGTTATAATTGCGATAAAGGATACATAAGCGTTCACAAAACTTTAAATGGACAAACTCTTCACGAGAGGGCTAACAATGACGATTTCAGTGCAGTTTACCTGTGAGCACTGCACAAAGAAATTTACTTAAGTTGAGTAAATCTAAACTTTCTGTAAATAAGAGCCTATTATTTTCTTTGGAACTCACAACAAATTAGTCCATTGAGTAAATTCATTTTGGACTGACGTAGTAAAGCATTTATTATGCTTGGCTATGAGGCAGTTATGGTAGCGATTAGCACGGCAGCCTTGTTCTATTAAACGAACACAAGGAATAGAGATTCTTTGAATTATTGACATGTAAACGAGAACAGGGCTCTTTCTTTGTATTTGAAAATCGTGGAGGAAGCGAAGCGCAAGACTATGAGTATAGTCGGGTTTTTGAGACCTCGTTAAGTTCATTCTTTGTCGAGACATTTAAGCCTAAATGCCCACCATAAGCTTCTAAACAGTCCCCCATGCTGAACGGACTAAACAATAAGCTGATTTCAAACGCATGGTTTCCAATATGGCTCTTCAAAATAAAATCTTCCTTGCTTCAATTCTATTCAGTCACGAAATACTAGTAGACTAGTAAATATATAGCTCTGTGATAATGCTCTGTGATGTATATTATATCAGAGTAACTAGAGCGAGGGTGCATATAGGATACGAATTACTGATGAACAAATGAAAATCTGGATCTCATTCTCCTGAGTGCAATGCAATGCTATTCGGAAGAGTTTACTGTTTTAGTATTACCTACCAACGTTAGTCAGCTTGGATTTGAGTAGCTACTATGAAGAAGGAATACTAAGTATTAACTAGGCTACAATACGCTTAAATGAAACGAAAGCAACTTCATTTGCAACCAGAAACCCCCTTAATTAACAAGTAATGAGATAGGATGAATTATGCGTACAAGAGCTTCTTCACTCGACTTTACTGAGCACTCTTCCCAACCAGAGAATATGCTCTTCAAATCAGACAACGTTTCCATAAGCCCAATTAATATGCTTCTGCCAATAGAATCCATTTCACCATCACCCCTTCTGTCTTTATATATTCCAAATAATTTATATCTGTTTGCAATGTTATACTGTTATATGCAGCCACCTAATTGTTTATCAATTTCCAAATGCTTTGTCCAATTTTGCAAACTTTTATCCCAGCGTTGAATCTGCTTAAGTGGTATTGACGACTCTCTGCTGGCGTGTACATTTACAGATGAGGATCTTTGATAAGATAATGCAATATAGTTCATCATATTTCGTAAAATAATAAATATAAATGATAAAGGACTTTGTTGGCAATAGTTGATAGAAGAGGAGTACTATAATGGCCATAGGAAGCCATAATAGTCAGTTTAGTCAGTTGAGAAACAGCACCACATGTACAAATCCTATATATAGTTAGTACTGTTAGTATAGTAGTAGAATTGACTCTGGAATTAAATTAAAGAACTTCCCCCATAGCACAAAGAGCGTTTTAGTAAAGCTCGAGCTTTGCTGTTTAGCACTAATTCATAGAGTAGGGAAATAAAGGAAAGAAATTGAGCTGGCTTCTCAAAAAATACAAAAGCGGAATTCGTATTTACGTGAGCGCAGACAAGGGACATGAGTTTCCTACCTCAGAAACCAATCGTGAAGTCACACTCGACTATTATACACAATAATAGACTAGAACTCTCGTCTCCCCCATCACAACACTATAGAGTACCTGCCGGACAAAAAATAGACAGTAGACACTCAACTAGCGGAAGAACCAAAAGTAAGACGTTCTCACAAGTAGAATTGTTTTTTCTCCCGTCTAAATACTATTACGACTATTTTGCTTTTCCCCACGTGTATCTCTATTTATATACGGCAGAGTTAACCATTATTGTCCCTCCTATACTATATGCTGCTGTTATTGCACGCATTCGGATTATATAAGTGCAAGGAATGCTTAGTGTCTCTTTGATATAGACATAATGGATAATGAGGTTAGGTACCCAACCTGCGGCTGTACTCTCGAATAATTCCCATGTCCTTTGGTATATATGTATTGCCTATTGCTTGGTGCATAATATAACTCATGTATGTGTATCTCGCTTAGCGATTTGGATTTGTTGTCAGAATATCATATCTACCCTTCGGTGAATTCATCGATAGGAAATTTTGCATGGGGTTGTCCTATGTTCACTTAGCGGAATTCCCTAACTGCGAACGACAAAATGGACAAATTCTTTTCCATACTTACTGCCGTACTGTTCTACTTTATTGTGTGTAATTTCTCCCGTGCGTTCGTTCAAGAATCGAAATGAGCAGAGAGTCCATTTCCAGTTTGTTCTGCTGTTCCCGGTATATTTATTTTTGCCCCGTACTATAAGTATGTGTTGGGTTGCACAATCCTAGAGAACATTGTACTATGGCCCACTACTATCTGTTGTATAGTAGTGCATAAATGTATATGTAAGGATACAAACAATAGTCCAGTTTAGTCCACTTGAAGAACTGCACGAGGGGGTTTGAATTATACATTACGTTTGCTTACTTTGGGTACTAGAGGTGGCAAGTCCAGCTCAGCTCAGTCCACCATAACTTAAAAGACTGGTTTTTGTTGTGTTCATTTTTAAATTCAGAGTGAAAACACGAGGAGAACAATGTAGTGATACTTACCTTATGTTTTAGATGTACTTTCTCCATTGTGAACTGCTCTACGTATATCGGAGAAAGGTAACTTAGCCTATTCTAACAGTATTTATACTGACAGGTTTTTCAACCCAACTCCATTTACTTCTGAGTGAGTTAAGGATATCTCTTGCCTGGAAAACCGTGAGGGAAAGCAGACGAGCTTCGATTCCGAAACTAATGCAATCTTAAGTAAAGAAGGTGTGCTTGTAACTGTTGTGTACCATCTGTACCTCGTCCTCAAACTACTCTATACCTATGTACTACTGTGCCACACACTCTGCACACTGAATTACAAACTAAGCTACATATATTGTAGCTGTAGAAGTGCACACTATCGATTAATGAACTTTGTTCCTTGCTTCCTCTGCAATGACTTCTTGTCGTTCTCCTCTATTATTTTTTCCGCACACGTCGCTCTATGCTCAACACAATCTATTGCCTCTACTACTTCCCATTTAGTCATTGTATAAAAGTTACGCACAAGTCAGTCACCATAATATAGGTACTCATAGTACTCAATACGTGAATACTAATGTAATGTACCGTATGACCATTATAACATTTTTAAATCTTTGGATTTTCTTTCCCATAGCTCTTGAAAATTTGTTATCTCTATATAAAATAATTTTTTGTACACATGTATGTATGTATGTAAGATCTATGCATGGAATAACCTCCCAAAATGCGCAATGCGCAAGCGCGTTTTCAAGTATTAAACAAAAAACTCCACTCTGGGTCCTGGGTTAGCATATGTCAAAATTAAACCAAATATTGGTGCCTAAACCTTATGAAACTCTTAACAGTACTGCTAACCTTGTTTATGACTAATCTGATTAACATATCTGGTAAGGCAAATTGTGTGTTCAATGAAATATTTAAATTAGCATTCAGCTGATGGTAATATTAAAATTGGCATACATGCATTACTTTTGACTATGACTAAAATTAGCATTTTAGGTGCAATGTTACAAAAATTGGCACGTTTTTTGAGAGAAAATTAAAGAAAACGGTTTACGTTGAGATGTCTAGTGTCCATACTGTAGAAATGGGCATTGTGTTGGGTCCTATATGTTTGTAGATTTTCAAAATTGCCATTAAGGTACTATCGGCTATTACTGCTACTACTTTACTTGCTGACAATGTGTACCTACTGTTATTACTAGGAGAAAGGAAATGCAGGCGAGAGAGACAAAATGAAATGGAGTGAAATAGTGCTGACTCTAGGACGGTGTGGCTTTGGGTTGACAGTTGTATGTAGTCTATAGCGTTCACTCTTTACTTAAGTATAAGTAGATCGTAGACGGTTAGACTTGAATGTATCTAAGTATGTAGGATGTGATATTGTCTACTTATATAGCTAATGCCTGGGAGTAGCTGTAGAGTGAAGAAGATATTATTGAAGACGCTTGAGTTGAGAGGATGAGAGAGAAAGAGAACAAGGCGTTATTACTTACATGATATTGGTTGCTTCACTTTATTAGTTACATACGCGGCCTTTTCTTTATAGTATTTGTTAGAAGGGAAATTGTCGGCTATTTGTTCTGTAGCTGTAAAGAGCTTGGAAAAGCAATTCAAGTCTGAGTAAAAGAAGAGACAATTGAGGAGAGAAGTGGTGCTGGAGGTAGCATCTGTAGTAGTAAAAAGAGGAAGTACGAAAACTCTATGGCACTCTTTTTGTATTGCATTCACTGGAGATCAAAGAATAACAATAGATTTTATGAGAGATCACATCACGGCTCGAACTGTCCTCCCAGCATATCAACCATATAGCAAAGATCATATCATACTTTTAGGTGTTCAACCAAGAAATTGGAGGATTTTTCATTGACAATGACAGTCTCACTTCCACTCTCCTATTAATCTACCTTGTAATTCTCCCGGTGTACTGTTTCCAACTATATAAACGCTATTTTCTAATTTATAGGTATCAATACTCCTACTAGTGGATTATTGCATAGTAAAACTATGTCAGTGTGTTTGAAACTTGCTCTGGATTAATTTAAATATACTTCCCATCTTACAAAATTGTTTTTAGTTAGTAGGTATATATTTGCATAACCGTTTTATATCAAGATATAATATCAAGCTCTTGTAGAGGAAACACAGAATAGATTAAATATGTACCTAACTGATGTAAGGGGGTGGTATACAAAATTGTAGATGTATCTAGAAAGATGTTGAACCAAGTCTTTTCCAAGGTAATGAACTTTATTGAAGTCTCCCTACTTTTGCCAGTAATTACCTTTATAAATTCTAGTTTGGTCGAATTTAAGGCATAGAACCGCGGAATGTATGTATATGAAGAGCAGAACTTTGAAAGATGAAAAGATTTTTTGACTGTGTGCACAATATGTTTCTTATTCATTATAAAGTACCTTAGCAAGCTATGCCGTCTGTTCATAGTAACATATGTTATGAAACGTTTATATAATTAGGATGTTATCGTATACGTGGACTACATTGCCTCGTTTGTACTCTTCAAGGAGCAGTTAACTCTATAAAGTAAAATAGAATGCATGAGCAGATAATATTATTGGTCTTTATGTAATGGAAGTAGAGACAAGTACCCACTTCTGTTCCAAATGTAGGAATAGACATTGTGCAAATATATTTGCAATATATTTGCACTGAATATAAACCTGATGTTTCTGAAATTAGAACTTTTGTATAAATGGAAGGAAAATTGTCTGTTGTTTGGTGAATCTTTGGTGGTTTGGAACTAATGAATGCAGGGTATTGTATCCAAGTTTGTACTTTCCGAGACAGTTCAAAAAACACATGGAGAAAGTTTACTAATTTTAAAGTTTAGGTCGAAATATGCATAGTGCCTATAGGGAATGCGAATTCTGGGAAAGAAAAGAGAGTTGCTTGGTATTAAGTGCAGTTGTATCGTTTGTAGGTTTTCTAGGAAATACGTTTGTTGTAGGTAGTTTGAGAAAAGGCTATTGATTGCTTGTATGTAAATCCATAATTTTGAGACGTCCTGGAGTTTGGTTTTACGGTGGATGGTACAAGTTGTACGTATGATAAAAGTGTTAGCATGTGCTTTTTAGGCAGGCAATGAGTAAGCACTCAATATGTCAAGACATCTTAAACTGAATGCATGTTTACGATGGCCATAAAGAACATCACGAGTTTACCAAAGGAATGAAGGGAAAGACAAGATTTAAAATAAGAGGGAGAAAGGCAAGGATTATTGACCCGTTGCAGTTGGTTTGTTTTGATTATATTCCCCTTCTTTCTCTCTATTGCACAGTTTATCTTCGACTATACTAATGCAGTAGAGTGTTATGTCTATCTAGCATACATCAGTGAGTTGACTACCTATTTGAATGACTACAATAGTCAACACGCCATACTGCACTAGTCTGGATATTCATATCACAGCCCTTAGAGCTATTTTTTATGCTGGAGCCTAGTCTTTGTATCTTTTACATTCTTTATTAGCAGATAGTATTGTTGTGCCTGGGTATAGCGTGCTATTGGAAAAATCAAAATCCAAAATAAATCTATGCATGTCAAGTGATAGTAGTCGGAGTGGGTTTTGCTGCTATGCACGTTGAGTTCAGTTGAGCAACTCTATTGTATCCATAGAAGACAAGGCTTGGCATGAGTTAGTCCATATTTCATTTAAAAGAGCGAACGGGAGCAAGAGCAGAGCTACAGAGAGAGACTCGACACACATATTCACATTCATTCTCCATTCCTTTAAGTCAACTTCTCTTCTCAACTGAATTGAACTGGAAAACTCATGGGAAACTTGACTCCAGCTTTTGCTAAGCTTCAGCTTCATACATAACGAAACGTTACATTTCTCTAGAAGACTGCCATGCCAGGTTACTGTTACTTTTTACATGCACTACGCAACTATATCAAATAGGTAGGAAATATCATAGTTACCTCTGTAATGCCTTATCATAGGCTCAGAGCTTAAGGCATTACGCATTGAACGTATATGTATGTCTGTATACTAGAGAATGCCCTAGCCCTGAAAAGAGTCGATAAGTATAGGCGAGTAGTTAAAGGAGAATCAATCCTAAAATGCTTTTACGCATATTTATTTATATATGGTTTGGCCCCAGCTGTGTTTATTCCTAGATAAGTCATCATCTGCAGGATAGTGGATAATACGTACGTATTTTACTGATAAGTATCAAAAGAAGGGCTGTAAACATTTAGAATAAACTATATGTAGTAACTACAATATTTTCATAGTATTCTGATATGGATTTGCATATTTTCTGTCTTTACTGCGTGTGTTTTGTCCGTTTCTCCATATGGCATTAAGGACTGTCTGGAAATACGTGGACATGCACCAGTACATGTACCACAGGTATCATTTGTTGTGACGCAAGGGATAGGAGACACTCTCACGCACATGCATTGGATATGAGGGAGACAGAGATAGTTAACTCTTATACTTTCTCTACTGGGAAGGTCTAGTATGTCTGGCTGTCTAAATACATAAGGGACTCACTCTGTTTTGTGTAAAATATAAATGTTAGTAGTATTGTGCAATGAAGAAGTAATAAGTACATATTGACTGTGGTTACACCTACTGCGTAGTGACAATCTGAGAGTTGCACAGTGCGTAAAGCGTTAGTGCTCCTGAATATGTATTAGTTACTATTGTTGTAGTTGTTTGCACACAGACAGGTAAATAATAGAGTTTCTTTTTCCGACAGGGATTACACGGTGTACATTGTCTCACAAGTTCAATTGCCATTGTAACAGTGTGCATTTGTATTTTTGGAAATGTGTCGCATTCAGTAGGGGTAACATTATAATTTATATCAGCATGTGCATGTGTAGTGTGTACACATAGTAGTATTTGGGATACACATTGAAAATGTGAATAGGACAGTTATGGTGTAAATTGAGCGTGAGCATAGAGCCGAGGTTTAAATAACAGTGGAGAAAGAACAACTTTCCCTCAATTTAGTGTACCATAAAGTATGAATGTGCGTATGAATATGAAGGTTCGACTCCGGGCTTATCGCGAGTTTGAATTCTGAATGGTTTGCATGCTTTCCTCTGATGTGGTAACTCTGTGGTCTGACTTTATGCACACAAAATGCAGTAACTTGTGCAGAATAGAACTCTTTTCGATCCAGTTGTTGATATATGGTGTAAATTTAATGTAATGGCTACTCTACTCTTGAGTTACATATTATATGCAAAGTAAACTATCTCAGCTACTCTTGCCTCCTGGCCAATGAGTTACAGCTTTCCATTCCGTGTTGATTTTAGTAAATTGCTCCGTCCTGGGTTCTACGTCCTCTTTGTCCCATGTCCTATGCCATTTTTCATAGTTGACTTACTGGAACGAATTATTGTGCCTACACGCAAACGCAACTCATGCATACTTCTTTCACACATTCATACTACTAAGGGGTTTTGACAGATAAAAGCAGCATTCTTTCATTTTTTTCTTTGCGATTTATTTCATGACTAATTTATTAAGGTACCAAGTAATATTATCATCAATGCCATCAAATATGAGTTGTTAACATCTAGAGTAGATTACTGTCGAATGAATTGATATCTGACCCTCATTATTTGCAAAATTGTACCACAAAGTCCAAAGTATGTTTGCAGCACTTTTCTTTCTACATTTTGAATTTCAAAAATCTCCTAAAGAGTAGAAAATTGCAGCAAATTAGTTAGACCAGCCTCATTGTAAGTTGTAGCTAAATAAACTAGCCCCCCCCCCAATTGTATCCTCTTCTGACTTCACATTGGGTATCATACAAACAAATAAATAGATCAAGATTGTCATCTCCTGTAGGATTGTTCCTTTTGCCTATGCCGTAGGACATGACATATCTTACGAAATGTTTCGAGTAGGTACCTTTCTAAGTATAATGCGTGGGATTTTCATACATTGATATATGTCTCAACTTATGGAAAACTTATGGACATGTTGCAAAATCGATTGGGTTGAGTTTGAATTGAAGAGAAGTTTGGTGAAGGTAGGTGGGTAAGTACTTATAGTATGATTCCAATGTTAAAACTATTTATATTTGTGCTTTGCATTGGAAACGTTGTGGAATTTACTTTGAAAGTCTGCATTGGTTTTTCTTCTTATTGCCTCCATGAGGAAATTCTTGAATAAAAAATCAGTTTGAAAGGAGTAGGGAGGGCTAGAGTGGGCAAATAAAGTAAAAAAAGCGAAATAAAATATTGAGAGTGGTTTGTACACATCTATTGGATGTATGTATGTAGATATCTATAAGTAGTATGGAAAATAGAGTATGTAAAAGAGTTATTCGTAAGCATGTCTCTTGGTGCGTCTTCTTTTGCCAACAATAAGTAGCTACTTGTATTGTATCTAGTATATTATGGCATTGTGTTGCTAGTGGAAAAATGTCATGTCATAGTAAGTATTCAATGTAGATACTTGGTTGTTTGGTCTTACTTACTATTAACTGTATACTACCCATAATAGAATTGTATTCTTGATATAGAAATGTCTTTGTGTGTGTTCGTTGCATTTCTCTGACTGACTTCTTTGTATACTATGCATATAATTGTATGATATGTAAAGGAAATGGATGTATAGATACTTACTCCTAGTATTTTATGTGTGTACGTGGAAACGGGTATTTTATGTGAGGAGGTAAAGTATATAGAAGGAAATGCAGAGTTTTGAGTTTCAAGTGAAAGGCAAATATTGATACTACTTATTGCCTTCTCATTCCCATTTCTAACCCTTTTTCTGCAGTGAATCCTTTAGTGCAGTGTATTGTCGGCTCTTATTTTACACAGATAGATTGTGCATAGTGAATACTATATGCGTGGAAAGACTGAGGACTGTATAATATGAACTTGGGTTGCTATTTCTCTTGTTGCATTTGTCTATATGCACACTATAGAGCATAGAAAATAATAAAAGTGTATTTATATGCAGTCTGTACCATTCGGAAGAAGACAACTCGTCTCTGTCTGTTTTATTCTGCTCCCCTTCGTTTGAAAGTTGTGCCTTGGCGTTGTCTTCTCTCTGTGCTGTCTGCTTATGTTAGTTGAGTTATTTTCTATTTTGTCATAACATTCTAATTCTTACGTGCATATAGGGTGGAAGTGGAAGGTAGTCTATCTGTATCATGATAAACCAAAAGAGGAAAAACAAACACATGAATCTACATAAAATATACTCTGGCAAGGGAAAGTAAAAGAAATTTTAATAAGTTTGAAAGCTGTAAATTTTGTAGGAGAGTGTGTTTTGGTTGTTGGTGAAGTGAAAGCAGAGGAGTATCAGTTGCAAAACTTTTGTATTACTAAAATATTATTTTATGATTCTCCTTAGAGTATTGGATTTTCGTGACGTGTTTACTAATGCATGCATAGAAGAGGGATTTATGTTTAGTATGATTTAATAGGGATATACATTAGAAGAGTGGGGAAAGAGCAATACATAATTCATGCCAAATGCAAACCTTAAGTAGAAATTGTTAATACCGTTGTTGCATTTTATGTAAATTGTTAAAATCTAAGAACGTGTTGAAGCTAAGAGAAAGTAGAAACATAGCAAAGGGAGTGATGCATTTGCGGTAGATTGTATTTCCTACACATTTGTGAGAAAGGGAAAATATTTTCTACAGTTATGAAAGGGGGAAAGGATTGAATTACAAAGAAAGTCGAGATTAGACCGAGTGGTGGTTCTAGATTCCTAACTAGTATACAGTCAAATGTTGATGGTACTTTTGGCTCTTCCCTTTATTCCTCAAGTTTTCCTTAGCATTGCCTCTTTTTCTCCTGTAGCTAAGGTTTTAATTGACGGGAAATAACTAAAAGCTTGAGCAGTTCCTACTCAAATTGACTTCTAAAGTTCCATCTATTGTACTATTGCCTCCTTGTCTTTACCCAAACTTGATTTGCATAAATAAAAGCATGGCCTGCCCACAGCCACTAATGGAAGACACTTGGCTAAATTATAGGATGACTTGTACAGTTGTATCTTTACATAGCTCTAATTACATGGAGCAGAAAAGTTGTACTTAGTCTTATATACATTTTTAATATGGACTCAGCTCTTGCTTTCGAAGTAAAATTTGCAATGATTTACCTTGGCAAACTATACATGGAAAAATTGTGACATGCAAATATAATATCTTTGTCAGGGGCTCTACACTCGCTCTCGGTTCATAATAAATTGGTCCTGTTCCCCATTTCTCTTTCCTTGTCTTGATATATTAGACAGAATTTAAATGGAGATAAGTAGTCGGGAACGAGTGTTGTGCACAATATGTACTAGTGGCGTGACTACCTTTAGCATCGCTATTTCCTCTATGCGTTAAACCCAACCTACGACCTACCTCCTTTGTGAAATGCAAAATGAGAATTTGGTTCTGATTTACGCAGAGGCTTTGCAAAACCGACGATTATGACTCACACCCAGTCAACCCGCTAAGGCAAGTGGGACAGTTAAATTAAATAGAGTGGTTTCCTTTTATTTTGCTTATGAAATGAATCAGGAGAAAGTACAATGCACACAGTTGTACTACACAAATAAATAGGGTTCGTGTCAAAAAGCCTTTACCCTGTTTTCAAAGTAAACAATTGCTGAACAGTTTAAACCGCAGACCCTTGCCCTTTTCAATATGTAAATTGGATTAGTATAAGATCTGCAGTGGTTTCATTTTATAATGAGGTTGTCCATGTCTTATCAGCACAACCAAAGCAGAAAACTTTTGTTATAACTCATAAAGATATTAATTGCAGTTCTGAACTTATTGTTCTGTCAATTATGCTCAGCGACCTTTATTTAGTAAGGTTTGGCTTGTTGGTAACAGAATAGTAGAATACATTATGGTGACTTTCTGCAGGTGAAAAGATGTATCTTGTTCCTAGTACACTGTATACGCCCATACCACGTTGTAATGTATATTTTACATATTTATCTCGTTGGCTTGATCCGCTGGGGAAAAGATCCTTCAACCTGACCTCTGCATTCTTGGTTGAATCTTGAAAACAAGATGTGCAACTCTTGTGGTTTCTCAACTGCACAGAATGGGTTCGGTTTACTATACGCTTCGTTTACTTTCCTATTCACATATTGTTAGGAAAGGTATTTTCTGCAATATTATCTTCCCTGCTTCAAGTTCATTTCAATGCAGGGGGACCTGGACAGTTCCCCGATTGTTCAGTGTTTTGTGCAAGCTAAACAAATCAGGAGTACAAAACAATACACAATAGCTTGATAGGTGCTATATGGACTATACAGTGTATATAGTATGGAGTCAAGCATTGTGATTTCGCAATATTGCAAAAATTCAAGGTACAGTCCATAATATGCAATAACAAAGGCAATTCACGTAAGTTGGGGAATCCGAATTTCCAGCATAGAACATAGTAGACAATCGGAAAGAAACTAATTTATATGCATGGGGAAACGTTGTTGATTTCTCCGTTTTGTATTTGTCGCGACGAGACAGAGAATTTCTTTTTTTCTAAGGATCGTGCGGAGTATGGGCACCTAATACTTCTTTAGTGTATCTTGTCATGTCCGGTTCAGCTCAGTTTACACTTTTCGACCGTTTGGTACAAAGGTACCTCAACTATGTTATGTCTTGTGTCTACAGATAGTACCTACCTACTTTGTACTGCATGCTTACACAGCAATGTTGTGAAAAGCTTTGTTTGCTTCAGTGACTATTAGGATTACCATAATGTGCTTTTGCTGCGGAAACGATACGATACCAGGACGGAGCGTATAGTAAACGACGTAAGAAAATCTGTATGCTTTCTCCACAATCTATCCAGTGAATCATTCTCTCTTTATAAATATCATCTATTGTGGTTGTTGCGATAAGATGACCCTTTGCACATAAAAGACTCTTATCCCAATCCTCATTCAAAGACGGATATGTAGTGGGTGTAGGTGCCATGAAAATACTAAACTCAACTCGGCCAAAGTGGTAACTGCTATGAGCTACCATAAGGATAAGGCACTTTCTATAAGCTTCTGTTCATATTAAACAATAAGTCCACAATTGCACCTTAAGAAACAGCCAAGTTCTCCACTCTATACGACTCTTTTCTTCTCAAGAATTAGACCGGAATAGATTTCCAATAATGCAATGCATACTAAAAGAGTTTTTGAATCTTCAGTCTTTCAGTTTTTTAGATGTTCTTTATTGTGACTGCCACCAAACCAATGTAATTTGCGGCCCTTTCCGTTTACATTATCTTACTACTGCGGAAACAGAAAATTTTACTCTGACAGCGGGGATGGCGAAGATAACTAAATATCCACAACCACTTTTGTTACGTTTTAATTTGTTGGAATAAAGTGTTGCATTATAAATAAGATCCATCAAATTCAATGGGATGGGGCTGGTAGGGGTAGTCTAATGTAATATCAATTCAGTTTTTCAATCTACTAATAACTGTATTCATTTAAAATCTATATCCGTACAAAATCTATATCGACGCATCATTATCGATACTAGCTTGTGGTACGGAATGTTCCATAATATTGGTTATTATTTATCGAATTTCTTCATTTAGTAACGTACTAGAGTTTAATTTTCAAATGCGACTCATAATAGGTGTTACGTTTGTAAAATACTATAACATTTTCCTTATCGAGTAAAGTTCGCATATTCGGAAGACGAGGTATGAGATGTGAGCATGAAAATGTGTATAACTTGAAATATAAATATTTATGGAGAATTGAACCGAAATCTGTGTTATAAAATTTATATGTAAAAGGATGTTATTCGTAGAAATATTATGGTTCCTCAACATCCTAGCGTGTACAGGGTTTCATATTTTCTTTTGGCAGTTATCGGAATAATAAATTCTTGCAAGTTATATAATATTCTCGGGATTAGAATTTTTGTGTACCCTGTGTAGGACGTGATATACTAAAAGGAAAGCTTAGCAGAGCTATGTAGTCTTAACGGATGCAGTGAATAAAGAGTTCTAGCGCTGTAATGTGAAAGTGTAATAAGGCTACAAGAGTAGCTGACAGTTTATGGGTTTTCCGACAGGATGATGGCGTTAGATCATGAAATATTCTTTAGTGCTTCTCTCTGCTCTCCATTCCCTTGCTTTTCCTTTCCACGTTGTATGAGTATCACTGCTGATAACAGAGTTATAGTTGCCTTATCGTTAGCGTATAGTAGATACGGGCATGAAGCACATACAACTAAAATTTTGCTCTTCCCAATGGTAGATACTATTCAGTGTGAGGAGTGAATGAAAGTCATTTGCTGTTACAGATACTAGATATCCCAACACCTTTGCAACATTTCTTTGGTTTAGCTTTGACTTTCAGCTGGGAATGGATGATGTAGTATCTGATGTGATAGATAAGCTTTTATTTACTGTGCATGTCTTCAAAGATCACGTTATGTAAACATATTAAGATATATGCAGCGTATTTGTATACACATCGTAACCGTATCCGTAGAGTATGTTTAGAGATGCATTTATTTTAGTCTCTATAAGCTCTGTTTCACAAATACGTAGCACGTACAGAGTAAGCAGTGCACCGAAGTTATAATATCGTACGTGCGATGCATTCTTATAAGTTATTATTGGTGTTTTTGCATCCTACACATCCCATCATAAATTATAATAGGTACAATACAACTCTCTCCTTAAGCACTATAAATGTACAATAGTATCAAGAGCTTTCAGAAGATAAATAGAGTGCCGTGCGATGCTGGCCCAAATGATTAGCCAAAGTAAACATAGATCTTTATACTCCGCACCGTGTTGCAAAACCATTTACTCCATGTCTTCAGACTTATTTTAAGGGAACAACCGAAATCATTTTTATGGCCCAAATTTTAAGGTTCAGTTTGAAATGGGCAAAATCGAACACAACCCCTGACGGGGGAGGTGTTTAAAACGAAAACTCAATGTAACTTCAGTTCTATTCATCGTACAGCTTCGTGTAATGGCTTGTTCGAAACAAAAAAGGTTCAAGAACATTATTAAAACAATTATAAAACATTACATAACATGCTTTTACGAATACTTTGTGTTTCTAATCTGTATCTCCGCAATTTTTTACATCCATTTGTACATGGTTTATTTTGGCTCAGCCTACCTAGCCTATATTAGCAACAGATTTTATTTACTGTGTAAATTATTGTATTTGACTTTAAATGCTCGGTGAATTTGCTTTGGGTACTTTTGGCCAAATAAAATATTACCTAAACAAAAATACGACGAATATCATGAGATGAGACCTGATGGTCGTGAATGGTTTTGTATTACAGTGCACTATCCAATTGTGACAAACGTGAGTAATAATAATGTTATTTTCTTTATGGTGTCCATGTCCATGCGTATGCATTTAGGTTTAAAATAGTAGTATCTCATCTTGAACTACAGAAATGTGGTGTAGAGCAGTCAAGTATTAACTCCTGATCAGGGTTTAGTGATAAAAGGGCCGACGCTCCGAAATTGGAGTTAGGGCGATATATACAAGGTTAATTCGTTATGTAAACTTGAGGTTACTTTGCACTCACCAAGCTACATGCTGCGTTCAAAGACCCCCGAATTCCTTTTAGGAAGCACCGACTTTCTTATAAATTGCTGCAAACCAATTCGGTATCCGAATCAGATATATCTATACACTATTGCAATAGAAGTAAGCATTATACTTACTATAAACATTGATATAATAAATGTGTAATGCTCATTTGCTCTTGTAAGGGGATCCCAATGTGTAAGTACACTTCACTGAAGTACATTTAGGTCGATCTAACATGAAAAAAACGTGATATGATCTTATATTAAAACATAATGCAATGTTTTCATATTTCTGCTCTTGTCA
Source organism: Tomocerus maximus (assembly GCA_019776445.1). NCBI lineage: Eukaryota > Metazoa > Arthropoda > Collembola > Entomobryomorpha > Tomoceridae > Tomocerus > Tomocerus maximus. The sequence goes on from JABASH010000007.1 coordinate 46,103, forward strand.
CAGGAGGTAGGACTAGGAGCGGGAGTTCATGTGCGGAGGAATGTATCGAATGAAAAAAGAGAAAGGGTTGAAAAGTAATATGATTTCCCGAGGCAAAGTACTTGTAAAAATTGAATAAGAGTTCCCTCACCACATCTCCAACTACTCAAACGTCTAGTGAAGAGAAGGAAGTATACTTATTGTAGCAAAGGGACCTACATAAATACATTGACACGATATCAAACTAGCGAGGCAGGAAAGGATAGAGGAATATTGAGGCATGTGATACATTCCATTCAAATCTGATTTAATCCAAGAGTGACGACATCCTTAGCTACACCCCTCTCCTACTTGTACTATAAAGGCTTTTGCTTTATGCACCTTTTCATCCATACAGATGTGATATAAGGTCTTCCTATTTAAGTGTGGAAGTATTTTGTAGAATCTGGACTTGACTGTTGACTCTGACTTTTGTAGTAGTAGTAGGCAATAACGTATATTATATAGTAGTATCCTGTAGTAATATTGCTGTTTGTTATGGGTTCGATTTGTACGATATTATTGCAGATGGTATCTTCAGCTCACTAAAATCGAGTAAAGTGAGCTATAGCTGTGGATACACAACTAAGTAGCATCTCGGAAAGGATTCCTCAGAGATGAGACGGTGAAAGTGAGACTACTGGTTTGGAAAATGAGTTAAGGCTACTTACTTACACTTATACAACTCATAAAAGGAGAAAAGAGCAGGATGTGCTAGTAAAGCTATGAGTGTAATGTAAACTCATGTAATGGATCCCGTTTTCTATCCATACATTTTCCCCAAATTCCAGACTACGCGTACAAATTCAAAAGTGCTTCGTTCTATCTTTCTGCCTTTTGGGGGATACCATCAATATTACTTATCTTTTATATTTGGCAGCGATAAAGGAACACAGAATACCAGATCACAACAACATACACTGAAAATGGAAGCAATATTCTACGCTTACTTTGTGTTATCCCCATCCTCTATTACTCTACTAAAAAGCTATGCTAATTTTCCAATCAGCAATGAAGACCTTATCTTATATCTCTCTGAAGGTCAAGGGAATTTGACTTTGACCTAGCCACAACGAGAGAACTAAAAACATTAGCAAAACTTGCTTAGTTTAGGTAAATATTTTTGATGAGTCAAAGGCTGATAATTTCTTGGACCTTGACCTTGATTCTGGAATGAGAACTGCATTGGGAAAGAGTGTCAAATAATGTAGTTTTTAAATTCGGTTTTCAGATGTACAATCTTATTTGTAGGAAAAACGTTGATTTTGCACGTTTGTTGGCATAAAGTGATAATTATACATAATATTCAATTCAATGTAATTCAGATACAATTTGAATAAGTCGTTTGGCGATTACCGGGGTTCAAGGAATAGGAACGTTTATATATTATTATGACGGTTGGCTTAGTTTAGTTAGAAGTTAGAAGTAGCTGATGGGCCAAGAATGAGTATTTGGACGGGAGATGGGCTATTTACAATAGCCTATGGTACTACAAAGCAATTCTAATTGGCCATCGCATATGGATGGCCACGAAGACAAAGAATGATTTGTGTATATGGTTTACAGAGGTATACATACTTATGAAAACTGAATGTATGTGCCACAGTGTAGTAGTATATTTGTATAAATGAGCACTAACTCAGAACTCATGGGGCATAAATGGTAAAGTTTAGCCATAGTAGTAAATTTGGTTGATCTGGCGCTAGTACTTGTACTTATGGGCAGAATAAAAAGGAAGTTTTTAAGTAGCTGAGTTGTAAGAGGCATAAGTAGTGGCCATAGTTTAAGCTGTAAGAATAGGAGGAGACGTAACGGAACTAAAGCGAATAGAGAGAGTGCACTCACAACTCAAGTTGGCTAGGTGCTTGGCTGGGCAATCATTTGATTTGATTTCATGCATTCCGCATACCAATTTCTGAGGTTTTGTCGACTCATTTTGATACTACAAGTGCATCTCCGCCTACCGTTCTCTACATCATGCTGTGCTATCGCATCTGTCTCTCTTAACAAGATTGCCAAGGAAAGCTAAGCTGAGTAACGGCTAGACAAGGCAAGTTAAGTAAAGTAGGCTCAAACGAAAGGGTGAACCAGTAATATAAATATAGAAGTAGGAGCAATAAGAGAAAGAGACGAGCCGGGCGGAAGCCTCTTCTGCTTCATAAATGGAGAGACGTCTTTCTCCCTTATGACTCTCTCGCTACTCGCACTACTCTTCCCGAACAAGACTCTGTAACGTCCATCCGACTCGTAAGGAAATAAGTACGGATCGTAAATCCACGAAAACGGCTAGAATTGAAGCTTTTCGCTGAAATTTTCACCGTGGTTACTGTCTTCAGTCGCGAATTTTGTGCTGCAGACGGGAATTTCTGCCCTTCTTGACTTAGATTTAGCTTCCAAGTGAAACTCCAGCAGCTTCTTCTAGTGGCTGGATTTTACTTCCTTCTAGACTCTCAAATTTTATACTTTATGGGACGTATACACTAATGCGCTCAATCCAGAGATCCTGTTAATACATAAGACGCTCTTGGTATGTTAACTATGTATCTATAGGTATATGTCTAATGTTATACATTTTACATTTGTTCTGATACTCATGATAGTATTATGATACCCAATCAATACTACCTACACATCAACTGCGTACTATGTTGATAAGAATGTACTACAACGATCAGAACCTAGAATTGTGATGTAAACTTTGTTAATTATAAAAAAATATAGCTATCACCGCGTTCTGTGAAGATAAAAATTTTTCTGTAAAATAGGTCTTCACTCAAATGTACCTACCTACAAAACTGAATGAGTATGGCATGTATGTGGAGACGAAACATGGGTATAGGTAGGGAACAACTTGACTTTGGCAAGAGGAAACATAAAAGGTGTTTCATTCATGATTAAAACAGTGAGGGTGTGTATAACTGTGAATTGGTTAGAAAGCCACTGGAATGGTTTGGGCAGACGGCAGAGACTGGAGGTTGAAAACGGGGACATTTCTATGCAGTGTGTTTGCCGAAAGAGCCCTCTCTGCTATAATTTCAATCTGACGGAGAGATAAGTGATAGGAGACGGCAGTCCAATCCAATATTGGCTTTTATGTTCCGTGCTTAACTGACTTGGTTGTGAATGTGTGTACCACTCTGAGTTTAAGAGAGTGAGAGTCTACAGATCGTTTGGTTCTTTGTAGTGAAAGGATTTTAGGGTGATGGTTTACTACTGATGCGTTGTATAAAGTATACTCTGTCAGATATCTGTTCAATTCAAATACAATAAAATAGAAGAGAACATAATAACAAAGTCAGCAAAATCAAAGGTAAAGAAAGAGACATTAAGAGGAAGTGGAGGAATGAAATGTTCAAGGTAACTCTAATCTTGGTAGTTGGAAGAGGGTTACTTTAGTCTCGGAAGACGTCAAGTACGTAAAAGGGAGCGTAAAAATGTGCGTGAAAAGTTTGCGTGGATTTTCAGTGCGTTATATTAACATGTTTCTTTTGTGTTGTTTCACAAGTGAAACTCTTGGAAGTTAACTGTGTACCTATTGCTGGGAATAAGAAAAAAGTAGGAGCAGGATTTTATCCCCTTCCCCAGTATTTCACGATGGTTTTTAGTTTTAATCGATATATGAATAGCATTGCAGAGTGTCTTTCTTCCCAGTTGGGATCCCTTTTCTTGATTTCCTCTCTCCGTCTCGTTCTACATGAGCAATGAGCTGGAGTGAAGGAGAATTCAGGAAGGAAAATACAGGAAAGACACTAAAGCCATTTTATACTGACTGCTACGGAGTCTTGTGGTCCTGCCATGGTTTACCAAGTTGGACATGTCTCAGCGAAAGGAATTCTCTTCTTGTTTTCTCTTCTTGCCTTTTATCTCATCTCTGTGTGGAATCCATCCGGGAGCAAGAGGGAAAAAATGCAGAATGGATTTTAGCGGAATGGCAGTTATTAGGTTGTGTCGAGGGGTTTTGTTGTTTTGATATGATATGATATGAGGAGAGAGGAGGAAACGCAAAGTGGTGGGATAGCATCTAATTTACATGCAGTGCAAGATGCAAGACAAGACAGGAGGCCCTACAAGAGACGGAGACACAGATGTGCCGACAAGTCTTTTCCTAATAACCGAAAATGAAGGGATAGAATGCGCAATGAAAAGACTGTGTATTCTCTAATATGGGAGGGAATTCTATCGAGACACTTTAAAGCACCGTACATATCCCTAAACTAATAAGTTCTATCTACATTAGACTACATTATACGTGAGCGGGTATATATCCTCTAATTTCGCATTATATCCTAAGTAAACATTGTGAATGGTGATAAAAGGACTTAGTACACATGCACAGAAATGTTATTACTTATAATATGGCATTGGTCTTTATTTCCTATCAGTTATGCTATGTTTGTGTATGGATGCCATTATAGTTATTATGGTTATGCGTGTGTGTGCCTATAATGCCCGCACTTAAATTAGCCACGTAGCCTCCTACCACTCCTCTCGGATGCATCTTCATATTATTGTTTTCTCCTTTGACTTGTTTTCTTCACTCGCTTCTTGTCTTCTGTCTTCTCTTTTATTCATTCAACATTTACAGCACGCTTGTTCCTCTATCTCCATTGTTATGCATTGGGGAAAGCAATTTAATAGAGTCGAGCGAATCTCCCAGGCAAATGAGATGAAAGTAGTGCTATTTTCTAAGTGTCTTCCCATCCCTTTGTGCAATCATTGTAAATCTGCTGTGCGAATATTATTTTTTGAGTGCTTTGTACAATTCTTCCTCCAGCATAAACAACTTATTTGAATTACTTATGCCGACATAATTTTTCTTAAGTATACAATTACTGCTCATTGTGTAAGATTTTACGAATATTTTACTTTCACACTACATCTACGGTGCTGTGTGAAAATAGTTAAACATTATTTGGTGGAAACAGTTCCTGGCATCCATCAAAGGTTTATATGGAAAAATACCGAAAAGCAGGGTTTACGTCTTTAAATTCATGCTCTGTTACACGAATTTATTTTTCACCATTTACATAGGCACTATTAAAAACTTTGCTGTTTGCTGTAACAGAGCATGAATTAGTAATTTGCATATCAGACAGAAGTCGACATTGAAATTGTAAGGAGAAAGTCCCAATTATAGGTTACTAGTCCCTGGGTTGCTACACAAGTTAATGTATCTATGCTGGAATATGCAAATCAAGCCGGTGTAGTCCGAGATGATAGGTATATATGATGAAACTAGGTTAGAGGAGTTACGAGGAAGATCACGTAATTCTTTGTAGATGTAGTATATTAAAAAGTGTAGGAATGGTACTAAGGGATGTAAATGGTGGATACCAAGTTATATTGATGCGAAATGATAGTACGACGATGCTTGGAGATCCAAGTCGCGTTTTATCTTACATATATTAAATTTAAACCGATATTGTAACTAATGCATTGTACTCGGTTCTCGTTTGCTGTCTGGAGAAAATGTCAGGGAGCAGGCCTAGTCAGTGACTCTCGTCAAGTACACCAGTATCTCTAAAGGTAAATTCTGTTTAAGGGACATTATTGTGAATAAAAGTGTCTAGGACGGTGTTTACCATCTGAGGATGTGAAATCGGGGCAAGTATTTTCTGTAGATGGGACAGGGCAGGACGCGAAAGTTAAGAATACATAGTTCAACTTTACTACAGGACTGATAGTCGTGGAGAAACTGTGACTTGCATACAAATGCATTTTCTTCTTTCTGTATATGTGTGCGTGATCCTGGCATCTTTTTATCTATATAGGAGCAATGAGAGGCAGTAGCATCACAAATATTCTTCTGGCAAAAAAGGAAACGAACAAGATGAGAAATAGGGAAATGTAAAGGAAAGGCCTGCATGTGGTGCGGTGCCGATGCCCTGTGGAGTCACAGTAAAAGTAAAGTTTTCCTTTTCCTTGTGCTGGACTTCCCTTCCAGTCTGTAGTACCTATATTATTATCTACGCAGCAGTTAGCATAGGTATTGAAACATTGTGACATAAGATAGCTTACATTTTATATAATAAATACTGCAGCGCACGCTTTAAATCTCTATACTCTGATAACTATACTAAGCAGATTTTATGATCGATTTCCATTGATTTCACCTTACAGACACAGACAGCTGCCATTTGTTCCTCTGTCAACTCTCGTTGCGTAAGTAGATCAAGTCCATAGAACATCAAAACAAACTGCTATACTTGATTTATTTGTATTCATAATTTTAACTGTCTTCCCAACTTTCCTTGACATTCGACAGTATTGAAATTACATGCATAATAATTGCATACCCACAAAAATACGATCTGCACTTTATAATGTTGTGATATAATTATTGCATAGCAAAATTCTATAGAGGATATAAAATGCAGCTATAACGAAGTTCACAGTATAAAAAAAGCATATTTTAGATTTATGTGTGCTTTTGTATATGGATGGTGAAAGACAGGTAGCAATATACAAACTGTGTGAGTGGTTAAAGAATGAAAGGCAATGATCGCCAGATTTTGAGAATGTATGTAGAACGTGAGGACATTATACAATATGGAATGCAACGTGTGGCAGACACGAAATGATATATTTCTGTCTCGTCTGTACTACTTACATGATAATACGAAGTAAAAGTAACTACTAACATGTATGTCTGTACTAAATAAAGAGAAAAACGTAGAGAATAAAGATGGGGAGAAAAGGAATGTCACAGATTTGATATAGACACTTATTTGGCAGGTGGAAAGTCTAATAATAGAAGTGACAGGATACTTTTCTGTTAAGCTTGATTTGGGCAGAATGGTATAGTAGTGGATGAAAAATGTACATTCTGCATAGAGTAACCGTTTTAAATTGTAGAATGGAGTCGGAAGAGAAGCACATTTCGAGGAATGTGTCTCTAAGTGTACCTATATGCATAGCCCAGCATGAATGGATGTTAACTGATGATGGAGCTGGGTGAGTTTGGTGATGTGATGTGAGAGACGTGCATGCACGTTTACACTCACAATTCACACGGAGTCTACCAATAAGCCAAAAAAGTAATAATAGTATATGGCCAGAGTATTATAGTACTCTATAGTTTCTAGTCTCTACTACTGGAAGATGAATGTAGGGAGCTAAGCTAAGTCCATAGATTTTAAGACTCGGCTCTAGCACTCTAGTACGTAGGCTCTTGAGAAGGAATCCAATTTTGCAAGGAGTAGAGTTGCGAATTGCGAAAAGTTTCTTTAAGAGCCTACGTAACTTACGTTAGTACTACACATTCATAAGACGGAAAAAGTGGTTGGTACATGCATGTGGTAGTTCTACTAGGTGGATGTAGATATGAAAGCAATGCATTTTATTGAAGAGTTGAGGAAAAAGTAAGTAATGGGGAAAGGTAAGAAAAATAGGAGTCTCTGAGTCTTGAGTTGACTTGACTCACTCACATTTGTACGGAATGAATGCAAATTCATTTTATCGCTTCTGGCTCCCTGTATACGGAGAAGGAGTGGAGTACTAAAGCAATTGTACCAATTTCTTTTTCAATGCACACAATGTAACTAATGTAAATGTGGAGAAAAGAAACTCGTTCACTCACTCACTCTAAGTGTAAATACATATATTTGCACAACTCAAGGATTCTCAAACCTTTTCCCTCTCCTCGCTACTTGTTTCGTTTTCTCGATCGCTTTCTATTCAAATTCCGAGTAATAGAAAGCGTAATCGACAGAGGAACCTAATAATGCTCAAATACCTACTTCGAGGAATCCCGATTACTTACCCATTTTTTAGACGTTCCAATCCTCTCAACCGAAAATCTAAATAAATTCCTTTCTCCGAGACTACTCAGCTCTCGCTACTTAAACCCGAGGTTGAATTATACACCTTGCTAACGATAGAAATCATATTTCGAAGCATTGGCGCTTGAAACACTGAATCTCTTGAATAACATTACTTTACCTGGGTGGTTCTTTTATATTTTGAAATCATGGCATTGAGCAACTGGGTATCTACAATGGGGTTTCTAGGGCTTTTTATAAAAAAGAGGTAGAAGAAAAATGGCACAGTTAATCGATGCAGAGTTTCTATAGAAGGAAATGGAAGGAGTTTTTCTTGTTTTTTGTTTCAACAACGAATAAAAATAAGCTTTCCTGTGGGAAATTGTATACTTCAGATAGGTAAAGTAGCTATGGAAGTTGACTGCTGTTGTGGTTAACAGCAGGGAGATAGATATCATGGCGAAATGAGATCTTGATAACTAATGAATTCAGCATTTAGTTAGTGTATATAGCTCAAGATAGGTTGCCTGTGTTTTACAATAGATTAGAAGATTTAATTTATAAGAGGACTAATTAATAAATATTTGCTGAAGAAACAGCTCCGCAGGGCAAGGTTGGAATAATTTGACTTATTCATTAAGATTTTGTTAATTCCCACGGTTCCTCTTGGATGGATGGAGTTAAAATGAAGTTTTCAGGAAAGGGAACTTATTAAGAGATGAAGTATACAATAATAAGAGTATAATTATGAATATAAGCAAAGTTTATGAAAGAGTGATCGAGGAACTTTAATTGGGAAGGTGGGCTCTGCCTGTGAATGTAAGCTGGAGAGCATGAAGTCTCAACATGAAGTTTTCTTTACTGGACTTTTGTTAGGTTTTAGTTAAGCAAGTTGACTTGACTTCCTTGATTTTCAATAGATTCATTGAAATGTTGACTTCTATTCTCTGGCTCTCCAGTAACGAAACTCCTTTCATTAGCAGCTCTCTTTCACATTTAAATTTTGAATGATGAGAATGGAAACCAGCAAACTAGTTAGAGTACTTAACTAAGTATCTTTAGTTGATACTATCAAGAATCCAATCTGAACTTGAGATGAGTCTACTCTCTATAGATATTCATTCGTCTTTACAAATTTTCCTTTTGTGTAAACCAACTAGGCAATATAGCTTAAGCCAAGAACCCAGCCGAAGTAACAAGATAATATTGAGCTCCGAGTCACTAAAGGAAAACTGTGTCAAGTGAACCAAATAGAGTTTCGGGAATCCCTAAAGTCTCATTTAATCTGTAGACATTACATACATTAAATTTATTACAACGAAGCGAAGGTGTAACGTGCAACAGAGGAGGGATGAGGATGCAAGAACTAGATACCAAAATCTCATAATACTATTTTTACATCATCATAAAATGTAAAATTTATTAAACATGCAAAATTTGATCTTGCTAAATTCTATACTCTTCCACACGCTCCGTCCTCCATAAAACGTATAAAATTTTCCAAAGAAATTGGCACGGATGCTCTTTCAATAGAGACTAGAGTCTCGAATGAATTAATGTCTAACAGCGCAGCGTCTGCCGAGAGTGTGTGCAATGTGTGTCATAAAGATTTTCAACTCACTACTGACGAAAATTACACAGAGGTACTTGGCTTTCGTTTACAGGTACCCAAATTTGCCTACAGGCTCTACTAGGACTTAAGCATCAATGCTATATAGGTACTAGTACGTTTCCTCTCTGTCTTGATCAGATAGTCTGAAGTGTGAAGAATGCGAAGTAAAAGGAAGACGCGTGAGGAAACCCATTGCTTATTTACACCTCACTGACTTTGACATCTCGGTGAAAATTATGAATTGCATTATTTCACCCTGGAGAGACTAATCCTCATTCACCCACTTCTACCTAGACTCAGCCCGCTATAATAGAATATAAATACATTGGCACATCATCTATAATCATTTACAATTTACAACAATAGCAATTTCACATATGTAACATTGACCATAACTAATCATTGTGGTCTCCTAAAACTACTGAAGTGTATTCATTAAATTAATGTTCCAGGCATAAGAAATCCAAGAACATTGTACTCAAATACGTAGTTATTGTTGCTGACATTAAATATTACAGGGTAGGAAATTGGGAATTTTTACATGTGAGAAATATTCCTGAAGCTAAACTTCTCCTCCTCCTGTAGGTATCTTGAATTGTTTAATTATGTACGGGTGAATATTCTGTCAGGGTTTTTAATTTTAGTGCGAAAAGTTATTACGACTTTTCGAGGATGATAACATTTTCTTTAATCATTATGATGTAAATTGGTTGTCTCTATCCTTCAATGTAATTACATTTTTATCAGAGAATTTTATTTTAGGCCAAATAGCCAATCATATTCATTGAAAATGACTTGCGTTGCATCTGTAATTTTAGCATTCTGAAATGGGAAACTGTAAAAAGAGGGAACAAACGAAAAACCTAATACAAGAAGAATTCAAGAAGGGAAGAATAAAAATTGTACTGAATTTAAAATTTTGGGGGCCTTGAGATGAAATTATTGATGAAACTTCCCCTAAGGATTTTAGTTTACATTATCGTGTAATAGTAATAAAAATCAGGCTTATTTGCTATAATATGGATTAGATTCCAGAAAATCCTATAGACCAACTCCATGTTTTTAAGGGTCAACTCGAAAGTTAGGAATAATATTTGTTAATTCTATAATTCTGGGACGAAAGCAACTTCCGAGATCGGGTTGAACATTAGCATTCGAAAGTTTCACCTTAGATTTTTATAGGGTAGGAGCAAACTTCTTTGCAATATTTTATAATGTCTGTCAATCGCGAAGTTGTGATGTTTAAACTACCGACGGAGTCCTGAAATGCTGCATGAATCCACATTACGTATTTGTTAAACTAAGTAACTATTACTTCTGAAAATTTTCTAGCCAAATGTCGAAGCTGATGACTGCAGTGCAGGTTAATTAGAAAACGGGTAGTATGTATGCTTCATTTGCACTGTTTTAATAAGCCCTGTTTCATAGGGGGATAATCTGCTGATAATTTACAAGTTGATTAGTTCAGACAAACAAGTAACGGATATGGCTACATACAGGATCAAAATTTGAGTCCGGTCGCAGTCGTACTGTACGTCCATAGTCAAATGAAGCTTATTATTATGCCTTGGCTGGGATTATTGAAATCTCGGTGCAAAGTACACGGATGCACGGGTCGACAAGGTAGTTAGAAAAGCAGTTGTAGGTTGGTGGCTGGCGAAATTAGATTGAGAATGAAAGGTTGGCGTATTTATTATAGACAGAGTTACCTAGATTGACTAGAGAAGTTAATTAAGAGAAACTCCACCCATTCGTTTCATTCCAATTCCTGTTTCTTCGGAGCTCCAGTGTGCAATGGTGTTCCACTACATACGTTGTGTAGATAATATAATACTATATCTGTGGTGTGTACTCCATGTGTGTAAGTACGTATCGGAGATAAGTAACTATGTCATAGTACAATATGTTGATACCTGCAGTGTTTATGTACCGTAAAATTCGTCTCAGTCTCCCAAAATATTTATTAGTAATTTTATTTCAAACCCAATTTTTAATGGCATTCGATCCCTGAAGTTACCCACGAATGATTGCGAGGGTGGGTAACCCACAGTGAAAAGCATTATCAATGCTAAATACATCGTCATTTTTCATTGACACTTAGCAATAATAAAACCTTAATTTCGGGGGTAGAGGGGGATGGAGGGGAGAATGTCGGCATTTAGCAACCTATCCCTGGCTAAGTAAAAGTAGGCGGAAAATATTTGGGATTTTACGGTAAAGCTGTGGTAATGGTAACTAACTTACCTTAGGTACTATAGCTATTATCTGACTTGTCGCATTTCGATTTCTCGCTCTGCTTCTGTTTATTAACTTTAGCGAAGACAAATGTAGTTAGGTATAGCGTGTGTTGGTGTATAGTTTGTAAGAGTATGCATGTACGAGATAAATAGATATGGTAAGGTAGACAGAGCAGAGTAATGTATTACCAGTAGTTAAAGTCAAACTACTTACTTTCCATTTCGGTTCGCTATGGTTTCGTTAGTCCTGAAATCAAATGTCAAACACAAGCCAGAGGAACTCAAGACAAGTCATGGAGTTAAACCTTCTCATTACGGGAAAGAGCTAACCAGAACATTCTATCATCCTGACAAGCCGTAACTGTAGTATGGGATTGTAAGTGGAGGACAGGGCTGATGTCGCATGCGAGAAAGTGGAGAAAGAGTTAGAGTGAGTTAAGCAATCAAACGTATAAACCGAATCGAAGGAAAGAATCACATCACGAAACGAAATTCGGCTAGGTTGACTTGGCTTCGGCTGCCTTGTGTTTATTGGCTCAGCTAGAAGGTATTCACAATTAGGGTGATTGGAGTACATTTAGGTTTCTCCTCGTTCTCTTCCGCTATAAAAATCCACTTTAGCAATCTCCAGTCCTTTTTATGTAGTACATCTCCTTCCCATCTCACAACAAGAGGAATAATTGAGCCTTGGAGTCGGACTAAATTAGATATAATACATCTAAGGTAACCTTTCTTTCTGCAGATCATCCACTTTGTGTTGTATCGCGAAACCCTACGAATATTCTTTCCTAGCATTACATTGTCTTTGTATTATACCAAGGAGACATGATTGTATTTGTAATGGAGCAATGTAACAAGAAATTCGCTATTGTGTCTCGAATCTCTATTGCACCAATGATCAAGTTACAACTGTACTCAATCAACTGTTTGTACACTTACCAACTTATTACTTTGTTCTGAGTGTATTGCGACGAATCTCATCAGTCATCTTTATCCTAGTTCTGTTTACAGAGAACTCGTGTAGAGTCTGTTTGCTCTAAGAGTCCAGCTGTATATGCAAACGATATATTCTGAATCATTTGCAAATAAAGCCATAGTCTGCAAATATATTTACCTATCTACTACTTATGTAACTGAGTATACAGTATGTTAAATCAAATAGAGTTATGTATAGTTAAGTTGGCTATGCAGTAGTTATCAAATTCATGTTACGTCTTGTGGTGGGTGAGATGACGGTATGAGTCAAGTCAACGTACTCAGTGAAATCCCATGAAAAGACCGAAAGCACACACACGGCATTAGAGAATTTATCTGATAATCCCTATAGTTTCTTCATGTTCGGTTCTGTATAGATGGACTGATACACAGGCAATCGTCATATGTAGGTAGAATGGTGAACGTAGGCGGCTCGTTTAGATAGTTTGATAAGTGCAGTGCACACGGTACAAGGAGATGTATTATTATTACATTTTTGGATGAAAGAGCAATGGGAGAAAAGGGGAAGGAAATAAAGAAAGGCAAGCGTAAGAGAAAGATTATGGGAATAATGCAATGCTACTTCAGTTCTAGGACCGAATCTACACTACCACTTACGACTACCTCCCGAATACTTACGTATACAGGGTTCCGGGAAATATATTGCATTTGCAGAGAATGATTATTTTATTGTATTTATTATAGGAAATATTATTAGAGTTGGACAATAGGGAAAGTTAGTGTACGAAGGCGAAATTCTGTCTGGGGATTTATTAGAGGATACTGTACACATTTCCAAACTGTATGTAATAATAATATAGTAGAGAAAACAGATGATCATGGAAGGGAGACTGCCCAATTTAGTTTCTTTTCTCCCGCTGTTGCCCAGTTCAGCTCTCTTCACCTGAATAAAAGTGAATTTCTAGTTTCCCTATGCGAGACAATGCTGGGCTGTTGCTTAGAATCCTTTCTACTATGTAGAAAAATGGAGAAGGAAAGCAAGGCTTAAATCTCATTGTGTAGCTTTCTGAATTTGCTTTGCTCTCCCTTCACTCTTTGTTACCTTGGACAATGAGGATTTCTCGAGAATGTTCTGAAAGGAGACTCGGACTCTAGATAAGTCACCCATTATGAGAATCGAAGGGAAATATAGCATTTTTCACGGCAAAAAGGCGTATTATCATAAATGACAAATATTTACACATTATATTGTAAGCAGTGGCACAAGGTCCATTCAAATATAGTTTCCATGTAAAGCTAAGAATTGCAGGAAGTAGCACAAGCGGAAATTCATGCATTGTTAAAGTTAAGTTAGTGATGGTATCTATGTGTGTCTAATGATATACTTACTATTACTACTGGTATATACATGTAGATAAACTATGATATATGTAAGGCTATATTATTTCCATCTGTTGAAGTGTAAAAAGTTTCTGCAGTGAAATTGGCCATGGAGAAAGTAATAAGTAGAAAGATACTTTCACCCTCATTTCATTTCTCATTCTTCCCTTATGGTTGTTCTCATAGATTAGTTTCTCCTTTTCCTTCTCCAAATCAGTTTGGGAGGGAAGAACAATTGCACTAGGAACGAATACTTTATAGGAACTTCTACTATTACTATACTACATTGATATTACTTTATTTATGTAGTATAACGGTGAGTAGAGTCTGTAAGTGAAACCGCGTGCAAAACTCTACGGGAGAGAAAATCTCATTTATGTATATGGTTAGTCCATTCCACCTTGTCTTCCTAACTATTTAATAGTCTTGCTCTACTAAATGAAACTTTTGTAATTTATTTACTCGAATTTATTAGGCAGACCATTATCCTCCACGATTTAGGTGTTGCCCAAATATTGACGTGCCTCTGTTTTAAAATGGCTCAAAGAGATTTGAAATTAAATTGGAGCACGGTGGTGTGAAATAATAAATTAAATCCACAACAACCTGTTTGAAATGTGGCAACAATAAAATTGACATTACACCCTCCGACAAGCCGAACAACAAAGCTTTCATGTATGTACACAAGGGCATCAAGAAGAACTGGAGATGAAAGTAAGGAGGTTGACTTTCACTCTTCTGAATCTGTTATGGATGTTAAGGCAGTAGTGTGGGAGTGCAGAGAATTGCATTCAAAGGTGTTTGCGTCTAATGTATTAGGTATCAGTAGCAATAATGTATTAAAGGTATAGTGACTAAGACACTACATATAGCTATATGAAACATTGCATAAGTGGAAAGATAGGATGGCCGTAATGTAATGTCAGGCACTTTCCCCTCTTTGCAATAATCAGAGATGATGTGGCTGGAAAGCCATTTATTTCTGTGGCTCTGCTACTCCCCTCGACCCATTCTTTCCATATACGCCTTCGGTTTTTCTTGTCAGGTCATCTACCATATAAACTTTTGGCTAACCTTAACATAAGTATACATTTCTGGAAGAGAGGACGCAGAGCATGTCTACCTTAACTTTTCTTTTTCTCAAGGATTTAGTCTAGCGTCTTTGTACGTGTTCCAAAGAAAGTATTTCCTCCTCAAGAAACTAACAATAAGTGTGTATTACTACTAAGCGATAGCTGCAGCGTGTATTATATTATTCTAAAGGGAGAGAGAATAATAGTAGTGCAGTACTTTTCGTTGATGTGGATAGTTTCCCCTGTCTTATGTTGATCCGCTCTGTTGGCTTCACCCTTGGTTCCTATATATTACTACTGTTAGTGTTAGCATGCGATTGGATCCTGGATCCAAGCTGCATCGATTCTCAAACTGAATGTGCACATCTAACTACAATGCATTTCCTAGTTCTAAAACTATAATCGTACTGCAGAGAACGTGTGTGTTTAGATATCTTGAGTAGGTATTACCTATAAAATCCTACAATAACCGTAGTAGTAGATATTGTAATAACAACACACTGCACATGCAGGTATAGGAGCACTATGGGCTATAACCCCCGAAAAATACACATTAACAATAAGTAATTGTGTGTCAGGCTCCTCTCAATGTTGTGTAATGTATCAAGGTGGGAAAGTAGTAAGGCAGGACGAGGTAGACAGCTATCACACGATGAATCATGAATGAAATGACAAATCAATGAACTTCCCCCTCCACGACAGACCAGTCGCCCTCATTTTTCATCATTTCCTCTACTACTCCTATGAACATAAGCCTTATTGATACTCACGAAAGTACTACAGCGACTAATCTTCATATTCACCTTAGATCGAAAAGTCCCTGTAGATATTATGTAACACCAGAGCGTATACTTATTCATCTTTCGAAATATACCTTCTGTAAATACAAAATCCGGCCAGGGGTTGTTCTTGAGAACATGTGCGATGTATGTTTGCAGCCCTGTTCGTTGAAAGCACGAATGTGCTTCCTTTTCCTCTGAACTTGCTGCATGGATCAATGCAAAATTTGATTTGACGGCCTCCTTTGGCTTTACTTGGCTTAACTTTCCGCTATGGATGAGACAGGGTGAAAGTAAAGCGTTCAAAGTTGTGAATGTACAGAATGTATGTACTACTGGTGTGTTTTATGGTAATGGTGATAAATTCACTCGTGATTCAATAATAGAGAGGTTTACTCAGCAATACTTTTTTCTATTTCACAGGTAAATGTGGTCCGTCTAGTCCTTGTGTGCAATTGTGCGTGGAGCTACATGATGGCACTTTTGAATGCCAATGTCGCACTGGATATCGACTCCTCCTCGATGGATACAGCTGTGTTGGTATGTTCAAACATCATTTTTACAATTTTCAAATGTTTGCATTTGTGTCTGTACAACAGCATTAATTTTTCAACTGTGTTTAAATATTGAATAGTTATTGACGACAACTGTAGATATAAAGTTTGCAACATATTAGATAGAAAGTATTGTGTTATCTGAGTAGTAGTTGATAGAGTTATCCTAGATAACGTACCTAATATTATTTAAGACGTTTCTTGTATGTCTTGAAAACCGGAGAAAAAATGGAAAAATAGTTTCTGTCTGAATGTGACTTCGTTGAACACGTGTGTTCAACGAAGTCGTTAGGATACAAAAACTTGGTAAAAGAGATGATGAGATGGCGATGATTATAAAAACGGAGCTATTTGGAAGCCCCATTGTTTCATGTTGGACAAAAAGAAAAAATGTGTAACTGTGAAAGGAGTAGAAGGGAGTGTTATGTAATATCGTGAGTCAGCTGTTCCTTCTGTTGAGAAGGAAGTGAAATGGGTCAACTAAGAAAGACGAGACAATGCAGCAGAGTGCAAAAAGGATAAAACGAAGTTAGGACAGTTTCCGTATTCTTATAAGAACATGCCCATGTATATACATTAGTACTCCAGTATGATTTCTTAACTTTTTGTATTAATTCTTTAGAAAGTATAGCTTTGTGAGTGAAGTGTGTGAAAGTGGTTTTGGTTGTTATATTGCGTATAGGAAATTATTCTCTGTCCATTGTATGGGTGAATGCATATTGGGTGTAAATGATTCTTTTCGGGGGGTTTGCAAATAAATTAAAACTAGTGGTAGTGATTCAAAAATGAGTTGGGTTGAAACTAAAGTCATCATAAGCCATAACGGGGATTTAGTGTGATCATAATTTACAATGTGGTGCCTTTACACACAAAAGAATTATATTCGCAAACTTGGTTATGTATATTAAGTATCAGTGAAAGTTCTTTGACTACTTGAAGAAGAATCTTGAATAAGGAAAGAGGAGGTCAGGTCAGTAGATGTATCTCTGTAGTGTATAGTAAGAATAAGTCTCGACTTAAACGGCAAACGGTTTCTGTTGTTAAATCAGGATAGAAGTGAGAGGAGAGATGAACTTTTCGTATGGAAACAAAATACGGATTTGAAGAAAACAAAGTGGGCGTGGAGTTGGATGGAAAGTCCTGGAGAGTGAAAGGAGAGCAGGGGATGGTTAGACAAGACAAGGAAACCAAAAGAGCAGCTGGTTTTTTTATCCGTTATCTTAGGAGAGAGTCTTATCCTTGAGATTTATTTCGATCTGGCTTGGCATGGAATGGTGTGGCTTGGCTTGACTTGTCTCATCTCTAATACGAGATCATACTAAGATACTTTCTCCATAGAATCACAACTCCCCTATGTAAATCCATATTAAAGGAATAAAAAATTCGGTTATAATTTTATGGCTGACTTTTAGAGATTATTATTTTGCTGTTGTCTGTGTCTGTGAAAGAAGGTTAGCCGTTAGGAGCAGTGATATTACACTACAGCGAGGCTCAAAAAAAGTTTTTTGCACGTTCTTCCACTATAGAGAGAAGGGACAGAAGAGTATCTAATGTATAATAGCTGGAAGAAGAAAGACACAGATGCTACTTACACTCTAGTCGCTGACTCACCCACATACAAAATGCAGACTTTGCTCTTATCCTCCTTTTTTCCTTCATCTCCTACTGAACTGAGCAGGTACCACACGGATGGATATCAGGATGCTAAGCTACAAGCATTATACTTATATTAGTTCACTATTATGTTCCATTTTCTCCACGCGGCAACTACTTTCCTTTGGCTTTCACTACAACTTCTGTTAACTTGCTCAACGGTTTCCTTTTGCTCTCCTACATTTTGCATTCCAATCCAATACTTCTTACAATTGGAACGGAATACTGAATTCATTCCGAGTTGAGAAACACTACTACAAGTTGCTATACATACTACAACAGATAGAAATCTTGTCCTATATGCAGAGAGACACATATTATGAGATAGATATATGTAGAAAAGCAACAAAGACAAAGAATCCGAGAAGGCATACCTTCTTTTGCCAATATACAGAAATACATAAATGTAGAAAAGGCAACAGGAACAGAAGGCAAAAAGACAGTAGAACAAAAGCGGCTATTCTTTACATACATAAATGCATAGCAATTCAAATAGTAGCAGACATTACTGAATATTAGTAGTTGTTCTGGTTCTGGTCTTCTTCTGGGAAGTTGATAAGAACCAGACAGGTTCCTTCCCCACTGTTTGCTGTAAATTTTCAAAGGAGATAGAGAAGCGACACCGAAGGAAACCAGGACACAGAGAAACGACAAGACAAAAGATAAATAATATTTGCGAGTGGAATGAGGGAAAGAGTCGAGAATGACATTTCCATTTCAATTCCATTTGAAGTGCACTAGAGCAATGTTATGTAAAGTAAGGTTATGTTATGTTCATGTTCAGATCCTTGTCCTCATCCCATCCGCACTTCTTCCCTAATACAGTCAGCTTACAGTTGTACTCCGACAATACACACGTATGTATACTAATGGCTGTCTGTGTTAGTGGTTGCTAAGACTCAGGATGTATTAGAATGTGTACTAAAGGCTCTTTTGTAGTTCTGCATTGTTCTGCTTTACATTATTATATAAATGTACATGCAGCTCCTTCCTACGCAGATATTGCATAAGACCACTCTTCTGAATATTTCCCATCTTTTCAATTGTTTGTCTTCTGACTGACAACATGGGTTTGTATTTGGTCGTTGTTTTGCATTTCCAAGTCTTTCCTCTTGTTTACCCATCTACTTCTGGGGAACAAATGCTTTTAAATTTGTTCTTCAGATAATACATATTTTACAACTACAACCTCTTTCTCTCGTTTGCCCTAATTCAAAATTGTCATATCCTACATTTTCTCCTGTTTGTCTACGCCGAAATTATGCCTCCTACCCTTTCTTTCCCTCTTCCCAATTTCATGCTACATTACTTGTTACTTGACTTAAATAACAACCTTCTAAGTAATCCTTCATGTTTGATGTAAGACCAGAGATGTTTCATACAAGCAAACAAACCCAGCAGTCTTTTAGTGCATATGGTACCTATCTATTGTGCAGCAATGTCATGTATTTGTGAAACTAATTTTTAATGGAAGAATTTATATAACATAGTAAAGTGAGGGATTCTAAGAGTTGTGACCACTTCAAAAGGAGATTACTTAAGATACATTCATGACCATTAGCAAATGTAGCAACTTGAAAAAACTATGACGCAACCATAACCATTTTTTTGCGTCTTTAGCTGGACAGTTGAAAACAAGACCAATTATTATTAACAATTCTTTGAATTCGGACTGTTGTCACATACTTTTTCAATGCAAACAGTAAATATTGTTTGGGAAAGGTACTGTTTTAGTTACGAAATAAGTAAACACCGGGAATAGAATTGGAAGAGGAATGGTAGGGAGGAGGAGTTTTGCGAGAAATAACTGTATTATGTTACCAATTGCGAAAATGGCTACGCAGTGAATGAGTATGAACTTTGTGTCTGTAACGAAATATAGGACTGTATGTACATTACTTACGTTAGTTAAACCATACACTTTGTTCTCATCATTTAAGGTCTAGTTTTGTATAGGTATATAGGGAATCTACTCAGGATAAGTACGTATAATATAATTGCAATTCTAAGTGAAATACGGAGACATGAAATGAGAATGTCCATGTCCACCAGCTGTTGCTTCGCCCTTTTAACGGAGAGATACTTCTACCGTCGGCTCAAAGTACTCCCACGCTCTACTCTACTGCCAAAAGTGCCAACTAACATAGCTGAAGGGTTTACTTTACACGGCTTGTTTTGCAATCCTGATAGGACAAACAGTCAAATGATCTTCCACATACTCCTCACACGCGCAGAAAATTACAGTAAATTTTGCAGTTACGAAAACAGATATTCACTTTAGAGATACACAAAAACTTTGTGTATTTCAGTTTCAAATTCGTATTCTTTTAATGCGATTACATTGGTGAACATTGATGATATCAATCACGAGAATCTATGGCTAGAAATATTTTTACTTATGCACACAGACTTTATTAGTTTTGACTCGAAAGTTTTCGGTGAAATATGTTCGTGTTTTGCGTGAAAGCAATTGCTCAGGCTATAAAAGTATTTATTTCTTTTCTGACACAGCAGCTGAAGACTATCCGCATGCAGCATCATTTTTTCCCGAATTTACTGGGAAGAGAAAGGAAATTGTTTTGTTCAAAAATATGGTTTACTCTACTCACTATCCTAAAAACTCGCATGCTTCTAACCTAAAAAGTAGACAATTAAAACCAAAGTGGAATAGGGCAACTAAACTGGTTCTTGTGTTGCATTTCTCACGGAAATATACGCTTTTACAAGACTACTGTAGGAAGTAACCAAGTAAATGTACACGGAATATATATGTTAGGACATATAATTATGTACATGTAACATTTAGTATACTCAGTGCATCTTATTTTTTGGCCTTTGTAGTTGAGTCGTGCGGGGAAAATGCTTTCTATTAATATCGTCTGAAGAGAGAGAGCAATTGTTTTAGTCTATGATCCATTTTCTGCATGACTGTTGCTCATTTCACGAAAGCTTAACGTAAAATACATTTATCTAAAGAGCTTTCTACTCAACAGACTCCACTGGTGAAAGGATCTCTTCCCGAAAACCTAACGAAATATCCCGCCCGAGTACTTATTCGACAGGAAATTTAGCCGATCAGGAGGCTTCATTAACATTTCATCATTAGTCGATTGCAAATGGTCGTATAGTGCAATCTATTTTGATGTTGCATGATAAATGCGTTGAGTATGCATGGACAAATAAACGATCGATGGTTATCGTTTTGACGAAAAGTTTTTAATCCAAGATCTATTTTGCATGGTGCAAGAATCTGGGTTTTTGCTATTTCAAAATTTTCCTGTCGAATGAAAGAATTGAAGCTAATTTTCGGTGGATTTTGTTGTAGATTAGGGCAGAAGTAAGTTTCGGTGATGATTCCTGCAACTGAAATGGAAGTAGTAGGTATGTATGTATGTTTAGTGGAAAGGACGATAAAAGCGAGTCACTTATCTTTGCGAGTCTTCTGTCCAGCAAGTAGTATTCCCGTATTCTGATTTAGATAGTGGTAGGTATATGCCTAGATATATATTTAATAGGATGGGAAGAAGTAGGAACTCTGTGTCTACATCTTTTCAAAGATGTAGTAGGATGTATGTAGAGTTGACAGTCGTAACTTGTATACATAATGCAGTGAAAGAGTGCAGAGAGGCTTTTACATTATTTTACATAATTTATCTCATTATTATCAAGGAGGCTGAAGGATCTATGTGAAAGTAAGATTAGGCGTACTGGCTTACTTATTGTTAGCATAGCTTGGGAAAGCTTGACTCGGCTTAAGTGAGTCACTATGATATAACCTTTCATTCTCACATTGTGCTGTATACCTACTCTGTTACCCTTCCTCTACTCAACCCACCAACCAGACTAACATGCCATATTTTGAATTAGAAAGACAGAACACAGGAGAAATAGAACAAAGTGAAAGTGTTATGCAGAACAGAAGAACTAGGTAATGCAGATAGTATCTAAATACTACGAGTAAATTCTGCAGACCAGAATTATGTGTATAAATATACTATAGACTAGGATAAGGTAGAGAGATGTGTATAAAGTGAGTTGGGTACATCTCCTGTAATCTAATATTTATGAAAAGAATGAGTAGAATGCGTGGAGTTGTTCTATAGAGTCTCTCCCTCTATAAAGAGGCTTAGCGGAATTAGGGAAAGAGATGAGAGGAAAGGCAATGCACTTTAACCGAAAACTATAGCCCGTGGATATTACATTTCCTTTTCTTCTTCTACTTCACAGAAAGTTTAAAGAGAAAGCGAAAGTCCGAATGAGATGACAGTTCTTTCACTTTCCTCCGGTATACACACAATGACAGATTTGCTTCTCGATAGGTAATTCACACAAAGCGGCTTCAGTCATACGTGTAACTTTACTATACATCTTTGAAGAATGTTTTAGTATCTATGTCTTAGTAGATGTTCTTTGCTAATTACAAGCTAAGTACCTACTGACTGTGTAAGTAGTTTCCTTTACTTTCTCCAACTTTCTAAAACCTGTAGTTATTGAACTGTGTAATTTATTACGTAGACGAAATGACAATTTTGTCCAAGTTTCCTATAGGAAATTGTTCTACTGTTGGTGACATACTCTGTTCGGGATGTGATAGCATATTAGAAATGTAAGTTATGAAAAAGGTAGTTTTTTGTGTACATAGAACTTCTGCGTCATCTAAGGTCAAAGCTGACAAGAAAGGACATTGGGACAAGTGCAGAAAAGAATGATTTATAGCAGTATGGCATGTTTTGTAAAAGATATATCAATGAACTGATAAGTTGAAAATAGTATGGCATGACTTATATTAAGGAAAGGATCGCCCTCAGCAGTGTTATCTTGCATATTATATGGAGCCGAGCTGTTACTCTCGTTTCTGTCCAAGATTTCTCCTGGAAGTTGACTTCTTAATGCTATCGCATGCCGTTGCATGACATGGGAAAATAGATGGAAAATGGAAATACCTATGGGTATCTAGTATTGTAGTTTGCTTTTGGGAAGGTATATGGATAGTTAGGATCAGTCGCCTGTAGGTATACTAACATGGCAGATGGTAATTAGTATGACGTCAGCAAAAGTCATAATGTGACACTTGCACGATTTTAATTTCCAGCCGTTTCATTGTCAACCTTTCCAATATAGAGTAAGTAATGGACAGCGGAATAGCTGCTTTTTGCTGTTATGCCATGTGATTGGATTTTGACTGCTTATTATGAACACTTCAAACAACTACATGATCCCATTTGGTAGTGAAAGTGTAAGGTCGTGAAAGTCGATGTCACTCCTATAAGCAAGTACCGACAAATATATTACAAAACTAGTCGCAACTACCCAGAGATAGGGCAAGTGTCTGACAAATGTAGAATATATTCTCTAAATGAAGTCTAACAGCCCAATATAAAACAAACCTCACAATGAATTCTGACTGACTCACACTTAACGACCACATCAAAGCAACATATATCCACATCCACATAAAGCCCAGTTGGATTCTAGTGTTTCGAAATGGGAGAGGAATTGGAAATGTGTGGGTAACAAATATAGCTTAAACAATGTGGTGTGGGAAATAATACGTTGCTATTAGTCGCAAATGCAAAGCGAGAGAAATTAAGGGAAAATAGAGCTAATCTAGTTAGCTACCAGACGAGTGGTGCTGATTGCATTGGGACCAAGCGGAAGGACATTATTTTAAGAATAAATCTATTCAAATGCTTGCAGATGGAAATTATAATTTCTTTAACAAGCTATTGATTGAGCCTGTGCCTTGTGGTATCATTGTTTACGGAGGCAACGAATGTTACCCAATTGTTAACTCACATTCAAGAAGTCTTGTTGGAATATGCATTTTTAATTGATGATCTTAGAATGCCCTAAGTTCTTAGCATTTATACTGCAATCAAAGAGGTGTTTTTATTATAGTTTAAAATACCTTATGCAGAGAAATGAAAAATCTATTACAATTTGAATAAGGAATTAAAAATAATGGAAAATCGTAACTTCAAGAGGTAATCAAGGTTTACACTTCGGATAAAGTAGATCCAATTTGTATTATGTATGACTGTCTCGTAAAATGGAGTCAAGCTGTCAGGTATTGTTTTCCAGTGTGAATTCCATTTTAAATGAAATCCATTTTGTTGAGGTTGAATGGTTGAAAGGAACGTAAGGTAGTAGAAGCTGGCCAATTTACCTTTAAGAGACCATTTACCTTGATGTTATAGCGAAATCGGGATGTTTCGCTTTTATGACCAATTCCTGCTCTCACACGAAATCTTTGACAACTTTTATCGTTTTCCTTTCCTTCTTGGCAACATCTTATTCAGTTAGGAGAAGAAGCGTTAGATGCACATGTGGATGTATAATATTTTGTTCTAGATGCTAGGAACATTCAGAGTTGCTCTGCATAGTTTTTTATCGTTGTGCTATTATTCATACGATAGTTCTGCTGGTCCTCGGAATCGCAATGCGTAGGTATTGATGGAAGAGGTAAAGGGAAAGGATTGTGATTTTAGTCGTGAATGTTTTATTCTTTTAACGAAAATGAAATGGGGTACGAGTACGGAGAGCGATTATGGTATAGTTCTTTGTTCTTACGACGTATTTGACTATATATTATGTATCCACGAGTTAAACGGTAAACTCAATTGGACTAAGTTTTGTGTGTAACGTTGTGGAATTCAGTAGGCAGTCGGGTCTGGGAAGCATAATATAATGTAATGGTGGACATAACTCAAAAGAACTGAAATCTTCAAGTCAAATCCATATTTCCAAGTTATTGTTATGACTTGTTTCGCATTGTGCATTCGCTATTTTGTGCCACGTCGCTACATTTCTTAACTGAAAATGTGTCTTGCCTTTTTAACTAATGTCGACACACATTCTCATAAACCGATTCCTTTTCTTTACGTATTACAGCATTTATAGGTATAGTTTGGGCTAAACTACGCAAACGTAAATCTCAATATACAACCACTCTCGTAATAAAATCTCCCTTTCGGTGTTTTTGCAAACCGCAGCAACATTTCATGCAGGGATATTCGAACATTATTTTTTAGGTAGATTCCTTTCGGTAGTTTTGAGGGAAATCGTTTGCTACAGTCTCCAGAGAATAGAACAAAGAAATGTGGATGGAGAAATTGTGGAGGAAAAGCTTAATTGACTTGAATTGATGGATATTGTTAATTTTACTAATGGATTCTATGCTTATTTATTTCAGAGTTGACCAACTTAACATTTTCGGAGGATAGTGAAGAAGAATGGGTGCGGACGAATCGAGTTAGTGAGCGAGACTTGAGAAAAGCACCGAATTCTCTTTTGCAGAAATCACCTTCAGACACATCCGAGTCAACAAACAACCAAGTGACAACGCAAAGTCCAAACTTTGAGAATAAATTTCCATCAGATGGAAAACATGAGTCGGTAACTCCCAGTTTTACAAAGAAAGACTTTCTTTCATCCTCAGAAAACGATATCAATGAAGATGGAGAAGAAGAAGACGATGATGATAATGATGAAGATTCAGACGAGAGCGACGAAGATGAAGAAGACTTGTCTGGCGAAATGAAAGGGAAAGATGAAGTTCCTTCAACAGCCGCCCTTCAGAATCAAATTCAAAGTCAGAATATCGGCGATGATGGTGGGGAAGTTGATGATGACAATGGAGGAGACGGAGATGAGGAAGATTTACTTCTCCAGCCGCCTCCATCCAAAGATTATATCAGTTTAATTCAAAGCAATAAGGATAAAGACTCTTTGCTCCTCGACAGCAACAGCTTCACCAACTCTATCAAATTTAATAACAATGATTATATCAATACTAACATTAGAAATTATAATAAGGATAATTTAAGTGCTAGTACCAGTAAAACTGAGAGAAATGAAACCAGTGGAAATGGAGGCGAAGAATCCTCCGATTCTCCCAGTATAGCTCCAGATGACTGTCCACTCAAATGTAATAGAGGCGTCTGTTCTCGCGAGTTGTCCGAAGAAGCTGGACTTGAGCAACGACTCACAGGATACAGATGCCTATGTCCTATGGGCTACAGAGGATCTTTCTGCGAAATCGGTAAGACTGCTTTTTCAAATATTTCTGCATTAAAAAATTGATTTTTTGGAGTATAGATAGAATTTTCGTAAGAATAGATCCATTTAGGTACTCGATGGGGCTTTCATTTACCATTAATTTTGTTAAAAGTTAAAATAGATCAGAATATTTGGAAGAAACAATGGTAATCATTAATTTAGCAATCTTGCAGTTTACCATTTGGATTGTCCTATCTAGCGAAAGTATTATGACATGACCTAGTAATAATTTGTATATAATTGTATTGTTCGTATGACAGGAATTAATAGTCGTGAGACTAATTTATTACCAAAAGCAAGTTTATGATTTTGAAGAAAATCAAAAGTCTAAAAATCCACTCAAATATATTAGTTTTAAATGTTTTTAAATTACAGTAGTTGTGTACATAGGTGGGTACTTTAAGTCTAAGTATGTAAATATGGTGGACAAATTATGAATTTATAAATCTCGATGGCTCAATATATTGACGAGAATACGCAGAATAATTCTGGTTGCACTTAGTAGAGGGGCGTTAATGTAGTATCCTCGTGTCATGTCCAATCGAAATAGTTTAAATGGCAGTAGGAGTAAAGGCCGAGAATATTCAATCTGGTTTGATGTTGATGAGTCGATGGTCCCGGCAGAGTCGTATTTCAGGAAAACGGGCGTCGAGGGTCATTTACTTTGCTCAAATATCCTATTACGTAGTCACCTATCCCTCCATTATCCATGCCATAAGCCTCTTTAGTCTTTTCCTCCTACTACATACATCCATTTTCTCCATGCCATAATGTTACTCACAGATAGAATTTCTCGAAGATATTAGGACGATCCTAGTTTCAATATTGGGATTCGTTCTCTAGTCTCCTGTGTGATACTAAAATAAAACCATCCTTTGACATCCCATCACAGCTTCTCACAGCACATATTGCTAAACCTAAAAAATCCCTACGAAGCTTAACCCGTGTCAGACTAGTCAAGTTGATAGGAGTTATGTAATGTGGCATCCCTCCTTCTCTATGGTTAGCTTAGCTTTACTCTTACCCGCTTTCTTATCCTACTCCTTACACTTACTTAACAGTGAAGCCTCTGCAGGTAAACTTATATTCATTCATTTAACAGGCACACACATACTAATACCAGAAGTAGTAGCTCATTGTGTTCTGTAATAGTAGAGGATGATTTAGTATTGGACAGCAATAGTAGTCGAGAAATCTATTTACCTTACGTATGGTTAGTGAACGTGAAAGGATACAAAATTTCCGTTTTCCAAAAGGAAACCCACAGAGGAGACTTGGATGGGTAAATAAAATGTCTTTCCTTGAGAAGTGACTTTGGCCAAAGAACAGTCGGTCACAGAGATAAAGATGCCTCGAGATTCTCCCATATTTCACAAAATAAAACACATTGTACAGAAAACCGGAAAGCTATCACTAAAGTAGCAATGTCAATAGCACCGTGCCAAAAGAACAAAAAAGGAATGTGTTCTCTGAAAACGGATTTAATTCCCATTGTGTGAACTACACCTTCATTGTTTTACATCTCTAAAGTCAACATTCTTTCTGTATGAACATAGTATAGCTAGAATCTAGAATACACAAAATTTGACAAAATACACTATTGTTACATGATACTTCTTTAGGTTCCCTGTGTACAAAGATTTTCTGGTCTCACCTACAAACTCAAATAAAATAGCAAAATGTATTAAGGTAGTATTAACATGTATTAATTAATTAATTACCATCTGTAAGATACAGATGGTCAACTTGTATGGTTTACGGCCTTGTATAACACTAATATAATTGCAGATACCTTGCCAATCACTTAACTACAATAAAGAACTTGTAGTAGCAGTAAGTTAACATAAAATGATAAATAGGTGCAGAAACCAAGTTACTAAAATATTCTTCTGCTGGCAATGGAAAAGCAAAGGAAAGAAAGGAATTAAATGTTACTAATAATTTTTACTCTGAGGTCAAAGGGAGAAGGACCAAATTGGGAGTTTGATAAAACCAAACAAACACAAAAAATTTTGAATGAATAATCTCGAAAAATCTCAACCCATTCCATCTTGAATTTATACAGACAGGCAAACAAAGACAAAGCCATAAAGACTGATACATGTGTATTATTTAGTTTGCACATTCATCGAGAAAAGTGTTAGGTTACGACGAGTTAAGAGCTATGCTACCTACATTATGTAGATGAATATTCACTTACGTAATTCTGATATAATGAAGAAAAACACCTTAAAAATTACCTTACCGAAACGGAAGTGAATTAATAATGTGCATAAATATTCAAAAGCAACATAAATCGTTTTCCACCTTAAATGGTTAGGGAGAAGGGGTAGTAGGTGTTAATTATGTAGTGATAATTTAAAATATTTACGTAGTTGTGTCGCCAAAAAATCGGAGGGCTGACACTTGAGTGGGAAGACAGTTGTATGCGACTTGTCTGGAGAAAAATTCTTCAAAAACATTGTAATGCATTGTAGGAAGCAGTTTTCTATTGTGAGTGTAAGTATGTATGTGCGGAGTAGTGAGTGTGAGGAGGGAGTAGTAGGAGTTATAAAGAGAGACAGAAGAGCAAGGATAGAGAGAGGAGCGCAATTGAAGTTGAGGTTGGCAATGGCTTGACATGGCACAGAAGTAAGACCACTAGAGAAGATGAACATGGATGAACATACATGAGTCTAGTATAGAGTAGCGTCAAGAGTCTCTAAATGTATTTCCTTTTACACTTCCTAATTGATTTCCTACCTCCTGAATTCTTGGAGTCTCTCTTCTTTGGTCTTCGTTCACTTGAACTGAACTATCTGTCTCGCAGAGTCTGACTGGGCTGCCCTAAGCTTTCCCTCTTGTCTGCCTCGTTCTTCCTTTCTATCTCCTTTCTCCACTTGCTCTTCCTACTCTCTAGCATTAGTAGACTCTATTTACTCCATCCAGAGTATAACAACCACCGATCCAAAAGTTGATCTCAGTCTCCGTCCTAGCTTTAATATCCCCATGTAGAAGCGGAGAGTAAAATGTTAAAAAATGGGAATTTGGACGAAGTGATCTTTCGGGAAATGTTGTCCTGCCATGCAACCTCTCCCAGTTTCTTTTTCGCCTAGGATTTTATTGGCTTGGTTTGGCTCGCCTTATAGTTTGCGTCATTTCTTTTCTTTGGTAAATCAGGGGGCAGGTTAATACTCCACGTGCCACAACAGGTTCTCACAGAATAGACTGGATGTATGAACTATTGCTAGACTGGGACCACTAGTAGTGCTAGATTGGACGAGACAATGTATGTATGAGACGTTTGTATGTATATAGTTCTAGATCAGATCATACAATAAAAGAGTCCAGAGGAGAAAATGTCAATTCCACGATATTTATGTGAGTTTTTTCCAATTTTTATTCTTGGCGAGTTCTGCAACTGTTTTAAAGGGCATTGGAGACTAGGATGGCTATTACTTGAAAGGAGGAAAAGCATTAGTTGTTGTAAGTAACACAAGGAAAATTCACTAGAGAGGTACCTACTTTACTTGAAGGTCAAATCATTGAGAATGTACTCTAGTGCTTCTGTTTAAATGCCATTTCGAGACAAGATTTATTATTTCCCAATAACGTGTACTGCTTTAATTGATTTCCTCTTGATTCTATTGCAGAGGAAGTTGCGGAAGAAGGCGGAGGATACAACAGCGGTTTGTTTCGAGGTCAGAGTTGGGTAGCATTCCCGGTGCTTCACGATGCGTACATGTCGGATCAGATCTCGCTTGAATTTCGACCAGAGTCACCATCAGGAATACTACTATTGACCGGAGAGCGCGATGATCTCTCGGGCGATTTCCTCGCCTTGTATCTTCACGACGGATATCTCGAGTTTCGGTGAGTAAGCTTTCATTCAACCAATCCAAGCTATGTAATGTATTACTGGTCCACCTACATAACATGCACCACAATCCATATACTAAAACATACACACGTAGGCATATACATTCTAAACGCTCTGTAGACCATGACCGTGACTAGACAAGTCTGAGTCCGTGTGACTGTCATCCTGTCTGTCTGTATTACATTCTGTCCTTTGGTCAGTTGTCTCGGTGGTTGACACTGACACTGTTAGAGCCTCCCATAAGCAATAAGAGTTATTTATGAGTCATGGCGTTTCATGATCTTTTCTCTCTCATGCATGGATAAACTTGTTGGCTACATACAACCGAAGATGTTCCCAGACACAGGGTTCTGAGAAAAACTAGACAAATCCCGAAAACTTCACAGAAATATATTACTCTTGTATCTTTTCACCATTTGTGAAAAGTAACACATTTCTCTTTACACACAAGTTGATAACGTTGTGTTGGTTTTTTCCAGTTTACAACTAACTCAGAGCGTGAACGGTAGTAGATACCAACTTGACTTATCTTGACTTTGTGCTTGACACAAAAAATACACTTGTCCAATAATATTAAATGGGTTTAGGTTATTGGTTTTTGTATTGTATGGATCATCATGTATGGTTTCAACATAAGATTACTAAGTGCATTACTAAGAATTATTTCGACATTATTTTACCAGTTATTTCTGTATAATTCATTGTGATTTGGTTTGTGTCCTTTAGATTTGATTGCGGATCTGGCTCTGGAATGGTTCGTTCATCACATCCCGTCCTTTTACAGCAATGGAATCGAGCCAGTATTGTTCGTCGACGTTGGGATGGATGGATGCAACTGAATGACGGCCCTTTTACACAAGGAAGATCCAAAGTAAGTTTCCTAACTACTGTAGTGAACTAAGTAACATGCATAAGTTGAATTTTACAGCACAGAAGAATTTTGTAGTGGCTTAACTTTCCTTGAGAAGATACACATGGAAGACAGCCATGTAAATCTAAGCCCAGAACCAAAAAGAGTATGTCGTGAGTAACCTCACATAGCTACGTAGTAAATTTTGAGAGCTTAAGATGTGACTTGCCTAGGTTGTTGTGTTAGTAGTACAGATAGTACGAGTTGACTATCTCCACACAGTTCACGTACATTAACTTGGATAGATATCCACACACATAGATTCGTACGTGCACTAACAGTAAGTATAGTTACTTTTCTAAATACGTACTGTTGGTGATAGTGAAAGTAGGATATCAGTATTCAACTTTAGTTTACTCTCCCTTACTAAGGCTCCTTACACGGAGAAAACTACATAAAGCAATTTTATAGAGTACATGAGCAAAGTAAAACGTAAATACATAGCAGAGATAGATAACTTTGTTCAGCACTGGCTTGATTCAGGCTAGCTTTGGATATTGGACTATAGTACGTACATTGAAGAGAGAACCACACACTATGCCACCACCAGAGTCAGAGTTAAACCCAAATTGAGTCAACTTAACCAAAAGCTTTCAGAAACCAGGGACTAGGCTACGTTTAATCCTACAAGATAATATGCAAAGCTCACTCTCCCTTATATTTTATTACTATTATATACTAACACACATACCCAACTATGCATATCTCATACTCACATGTAGAATAGGAAATGAAAGATCACTCTTCTTATTACACAACTTACATTAGCTCATTCCATTTAGTCCTTTTTACTACATTTGTTTCTACTCCAGTGGCTACTTAAGGACCATCCTCTGCCTATATCATCGTTACATTAGTTACTACAAGTGGATTCAATACTTAACTCTCTTACATTATGATAGTTGACTTGAAATTGAATGGTCCTTCGTTGCCAACCAAATTCTTATGCTTTTCTGCTGGATGCCAAGATCTGTATTCGACAATATCTTAGAATTGGGCTAGGTGCTTTTAATTTAATACACCTATCGGAGTAGTTTGAACAAACAATGTTTTCACCGTCTAGTTAAAAATAGGTGCTAAAATGGGTCAATAGATTAAATGAATCCACATTTCCTATGCAAATACCATATGTAAGTTGTAGCTGTACTGTAGATGTGTATTTATGCTTGGAGGTTTTTATTCTAACAGTGCTGTCACTTGCCCATGTTGTCACAGATTTTGTTTTGTAGGGAACGAGACCCTTCATTAAAATCCTAGTTGCAAAAGATTCATTACTAGTACCCACAGTACCCAGTAGCCGGCATATCTTTATTTAGATATAGATAGATGTTGTTACTTAGCGTATACTCAGCCCAGTATATCTGGGCTACATTACTCAAGTAGATAAACATAAATTTTCCTTTTGGCTATGGTATTTGTTTCCAAATACATGAATATCACGTTCGCAGGTTGATGATGCATACTTCGTGAAATATTAAATGCACTTCATTATATAAATAATTCCCTTAGAGGGTTAGCTCTTCTGTGGTTTATTCATATCATCTCTCTTCAATGTATTTATATTTTCTACTCAGAGTTACTTACTGAGTATGTCGCGTACCTGAATTAGGCTTAAAATTGTTTGCTTAACAATCTGCCTCTACTTTTATGTGACTCATCATGCTAAATATTATGTTTAAGTGATTAGATAGGTATATAAAAGGCCATGTCACATTATATCTATTTTTCATGCTATGTGGTGTGGTTATACCTTCACTGGGCTGAAAGGCGTAACTGAATATTCATATTGAATAGAGATATATGTGAAAGTATCAGATAATTCAGCCTAGGGGCAGGGAATGTTTACACTTTAGCTGGTGATTTAATTAAAAATGTGGTTGTTTGGTAGTGAATAGACATGTGGGTATTTCACTTGGGCTGACCAACTATAATTCACTTTCCCCTAGTGGTAAATGAAAAATTAATTTGTCAGAAGTTTGATAATGGATGTCCAGTGGAAATCGATTTCTATTCGAGGACTGAGTCGAATTTCGTATGTAGAATAGCCTTCAGTAGTGAATGTTGCATATAGCTTGTGTAGTATTTAGGTTATGTACTCAGAGGAGAGGAATATGCAGAGTACCTCTATGTAAGTGAAGGCAATGTATTTTCCATAAATAAAAGTAAAGCAGTTCAATCGACTATAGATATCGTAACATGCCGTGATGAGAGTAGGGGAATTCAGGTTGGCTGGACTCCATGAGAGAATTCATTCTGACAGGATGGTGTAGCATTCTACTTATTTAGGAGTGGCTCTATGAAGCACCAGAAGAGGCGATAGCAAGAGAAATTGCATAAACGACTCCCTTGTATGTACTCCAAGATAAACTACATAAATAAGCAAATGTTTGTTGTCCGAGTTGACCACTCTGTATTGTTTGACTTTTCTAATTGGAATTGGAAACCATAAAGCCGCCGACTAAGACTGGAGCTGAAAGCTGTGAACCGCAAACTCTCTGCACACATTAATTTCCCTTTTAATCATATTTCATGGAGGAACTCAAGAGCGTGATAGAAATCTAAATTAATTAACGCAAATGGCCACTTTAAATGAACAAACAATTTGGGAGAAGTATTTTAACTTCTATCTATACATCTTACACGAATCTAGATCACCAACTTTTAATTAACTCAGTAATGCAGATTTTCTTCGCTGTTATATGAATGAAGGTCACAGTTCAGTCACGTTCCCCACAAAATGGTACCAAAAACTCAGCGATGGTTGATAAATCTATCAGTGTGGTCATTTAGTAAAGTGGTATTCCGTAATATTGGCCTATAAAGGATTTTTAGAAGTAAGATTCAAAAGTGTGGTTAATACGCATTACACACAACATTCTCAAAATAAGTTGTTACGCAATTCGCAACATAATAATGGTGTCGAGTCGAAATACCAAGACTAGGATAAGTATTTAGTAAGTAATGTCGGGTGGATGCTGATCTATTGGTTTATACTAGGATAAAATGTAATCCGATAGCAGTTTCTTAAGTCAACCATAAGAGAGAAGGTAATCTGGTAATAGGTTTTTTGTAAAAGGAAAACAAAGATTCATGTAGCCCATTTAATTCTATTGCCCTGTGTAGTACTTCGTTAGAGAAAGCTATTTCCATCAGTTTGGTGTTTCAACAGAGAAAGGAGTAAGGAGCATTAAGTCTTTCTTAGGGTTGGGTCCTTAGGAAAATGTAGGAAAATTGTGCTTGATAGAATTTCAAGCTTGTAGTTTGGTAATAGGAGGAAGAACAATAATAGGGCAAATGACACCAGTAAATCTTGGATAATGAGACAAGTGAAGTCAATTCTGGTTAAAATGTTCGAGGTCACACGAAAAGGAACAACAAGGAGAAAAGGAAATTAAAATCATTGACAAGACATAGTAGAGCAAGGAGAGGGTACATTGTGTGAAGAGAGATTCAAAGCTATCAAAAATGAATTGCAGCAATTTTGATGAATAGAATAGAGATGAACATGAAAGTAATAGAAATATTATGCAATATATATTCATATACCTACCCTATATAGGTATACTAGGTAATAATGGAATCTATATGGAAATTCTAGTTGGAGAGTCTAAGGAAAAGTAACATATCGTGTCTATTAAAGTAAAATAGCCTAAGGATATGAATACGATAATTTCCCGGAATGACGGAAGTGCCAAAGAGGCCAAGTGAGAAATGCGTTCCTGTCTGTAATTGAACTGGAATTCTGATGTCTTCGCTGGAAAATGGCAAACGATAGAATTCCCAATAGTATATTTAGGATATTTACTTTCATTGCTTTTTCAAGTGAAAAGGGCATATGTAAATGGAGATGATTCTTCTTGGAATAACTTGAAGTATATATGTATAAAATTGAGTCTGAGTGGTGGATGTGGAGTATATGGTGGAGTAAATGAATTCTATTGTAAATTTTCAGGGACTGTTCTCAAGAATAACATTCCGACAACCAGTGTTCATCGGTGGAGCTGGGAACATAACTTTCAACTCGTTTATCACGACGCAAAATAACTTTGACGGAGACAGTCCAGATGACAAAGAAAAGGATGTCGGTGCCGAGGGGGATACAATAATTAACAACATGAAAAGCGAATACAGTGAATCCTCAACAATAATATCACCAACGATTTCATCTGCTCCAGAATCGAATTCAAAGTACTCGACACCAGGAAATGTGGATGCTAGCAGTTCCACACCCGCTGCAGGAGGAGATAGCTCAACAGACTCTGACTCCGTTACAACTGCTTTGCCAATTTTGCGAAAAACGGGAGGCTTTCGTGGATGCATCCGAAATTTGGTCATCAATGATCGAGCGTACCGATTTGGACTTGAGCCAGCAGGGGATTCTCTTCAGGGATTTGATATCGGTGAGACTGATACGAGTCAAGTTAACTCAAAGCTAGAAGAAGAAAGATTTGATATTATCTTCATTTGATTTCTTGACTTTGACTTTCGGAGAATGTAGAGTTAGTTTGTGGTCACAAGGAAAACCTCATATATTTCTGTTCACTATTACAGAACCTTTAATATTATCCTTTATATTCATGGTACATGATCATGGTAGGTATATCGAAATCCTTTCACTTATCATGCAGCCGAACAGAAGAGAAAACAGAAATGCGATCGAATTCTCTCAAAGAATTTCCCCGTCCTATCATTCCCATCCTTGGTCCGATGCGAATGCAAATGGAACAAACGGACTTTGGTTTAGTCTTCTATTTAAGTATTTGATTCTTCGATCGTTACGTTTACCTTTCAATGTTCATAGCTAACCAACCGAAGATGTTTGAAGTATTCAAAGCAATCCTTTTCATCTCTTATCTTATTTCATTCCTTATTTTTCCCTTCCAATTTCCAGAATACGAGATCACCAATTTACTTTAATTTTATCTTTACTTTTGAGAACTATATAATCGAAATAGTATATAACTCTTAGCACAGTTTCTATCAGTACTAGAATGTGTCTTGTTTTTTTCTGTTTTGCGAACATTAGCCTCATCTTATGACCTAAATGGGAAAAATGGGTGTTGTTTTATGTCTTGCTGGGAAAGTTCATTTCATTTCTTTATCTGTGAAGGGAAACTGTCTGTGCAATAGTCGTAAGAGGGAAAGTGGTTCGCGTTGTGCTACAAAATCTATTCCACTTTGTCATAAAGGTCCACAATAATATGTCTCAAGTATACTTCCAAGTACGTTGTAATTTGTGATGAGGTTCTCTGGAAATATGAGACTTTTTTTCCCAGACTCATTTTTCTCATCTTCATATTCCATATTATGTTCTATATGTCTTGGCTATTCTGTAATTTTATCGTAGAACAAATAATATACATAAGAGATAATAGCCATTTAGAAACAGATGGTTTTATAAACGAATTCTACCCGGAAGCTATATGAATGCGCAGAATGATTTTAAGGCGACATCCACGTAGAAAACTCCCACATACACCCAGCATCAATTTCATTTGAAATCTCTCCATATATACATGTAGATAGGCAATATTACTTATGACCAGCTGATATGTACCTATAATAATATCTGTAGTAACAGTAATACTCTCTGCACGGTTGGATTTTACCATTTTCCTTTTCGATTGCCTCATATCATCTGCCCTGCTGTTTTTTCAGGCCACTTACGACATAGCATAGGCACTGACTGAGTCACTATTTGCAATAGGATTAGAGTAGCACTTACTATTCCAGCTAACCTCTCTTGCCACTCAATTGTGAAATCCTTTTCACTGCCCTTTACAGAGAAACAGCCATTTTAAATGATATTTTATTGACTTTTGAGACGAGATTTTTGAATTGGGTTGGATATGGCTAACAGTAGCACACTAAGACACTAATCTACATTGTCCCGAAAGACATCCGTATACTACTCACAATCTTTCCTTCCTGCTCCCGTAAGAGTCGGTTATTTTTTATGTCTTTTCTAGTACTTTGTGGCAGAATGTTATAGTATATTGAGAGTTTAAGAATGAAAATGAAAATATGACGATGAGCAGAGAAGCTCTACGTGGAGCACTAAAGATAAAAAATTCAAAAGTGATTTTCCATGTTTGTATGATTATTTCAGAGAGTTGTAACGACCAAGGAGTTTGTGACCTTGTTCGATGTCAGCATGGAGGTCAGTGTATAGTTCAAAAAGATGAAAATCCAACTTGTCTTTGTCCTCTGGGATTTTCTGGCCCGCTTTGCGAAACTCCACTGGATTTGCAGGTAAGAACTCTTCCAGATTTCTCTTTTCGTTCTATAAACTACCTAAAGGAAACCAACAATAGTTTTGTAAACTCTATTCCCAATGTATGCACAAGTGCGATAAGTTTGAAACAAATACTTGAATTGCATTCTCGCACAACTATATATCCCTCCCGCTTATATACATACTTGAAACAATGAATTTTTTAGAACTTTTTGTCAACCTTATATCCATGTGTCTTGTCAATTGATGGAAATATCCCCAGAGAATGATGACACAGGAAAACCAGTTTGATGAACTGACAATTGACAATGACATGACAATATCTAACTCGTCTTCCTTAAAACTAGGATTACTACATACATTGCCTACTATAAATTGTCACATTACACTCCCCCTGCCCCCATTTTAACACCAACACTAGCGAAAGTGTCCCGGGAAGGTTTAGGTACGTGTTTATGGATATCCCTGTCCCAACTACTTTCTTTTGAGGAAAATATAACCGAAAACTTTCAGATGACGGACGATTAGTTAGGTGAACTGACTGACGTAAGAGGAGGAGGCTCTGCTGCATTGTGAATTTGTGAACAATGTTGGATGGGCTATATCAAGGATGTCTACGCTCTTGCCAAAAGTTGATGAATCGAAAAGAAACCAAATGCTTCATAGGAGGAAAATAAAAGAAGCCAAACTAAAGTGACTTATGTGAAAGTAAAAATGAAAAAGAAACTTCTCTTTCCCATGCCAGGACTATACATGGACAATGACTTCCGAAATACACATACTACTCGAAAAAGAGAAGACACTGCATTGAAATACTTTTTCTTACCCGTACCTTATTTGTATGTAATGTATACGACTTTTTCTACAAGTTTTCTGTTCAGACATCACTTTAATAAGAAAGTTAACCAAACAATGTTTCTCTTTTCACTAGTGAAAATTTTACAAAGATTTAAAGAGCCTTATCTTTCTCAGACAATTTCCTATTGCATATCACTTGCTCTACATTTTTCTCAAAATACCTTTGAAGTC
This sequence comes from Tomocerus maximus, assembly GCA_019776445.1. Taxonomy (NCBI): domain Eukaryota; kingdom Metazoa; phylum Arthropoda; class Collembola; order Entomobryomorpha; family Tomoceridae; genus Tomocerus; species Tomocerus maximus. Next base: position 84,196 of record JABASH010000007.1, read on the forward strand.
TTCAGTTCTCAAATTAGTTCTCGCGTCAGAAAATTAAGCGAGCACTTTCTTTCTACATCTTCGGATGCATTTGTTCACTTCAGAAGGAATTAATATACACAGAACGGGATTTGACATGCCATAATGGCAGTTCTGTGGTTCGTTTTCTAGTATTTATCTTTCCCTATTGTTAATTCTCATTTTGGGTACACAATTTGTATTCGTCGAGAACTGTTGTAGACCAATTTCTCACCGTTTTCCAAAAACAGCATTGATTAAGGCTTGGAAATTATGTCGAGTATTCCCATTGATCATTACAATGGGGAGCTTACGACGATATGAAACTACAACTTACGGAAAAGTACTTCGCGCTTGGATAATAATGGAGTTTTTGAAGTCTATAAATGGAAAGCTGTGGAGATGCCATGATTTTAAATGTATCGATAGAGTGAGAATCCCTTATATACAAATAATAAATCGTTGTTACAACATGTATGGTGATTGTTAAGAGGTATATAGTATATAGTGCACTAGTGAAGTAAGCTAGGTGGTTCGTAAGCTGTTGGATCTACTTTGTTGTATTTGTGTATTGTGCTGAAAGTCCATTGTTGTCAAAGCAGATAGCAATTTCTCCCTTGTCCTCTTCAAACATATCTTTCATTTCATTCCTACATTTTCATTTCCTATTATATGTTCTCTGTAGGTACACATTAGAGAGTAGGTACTACCTGCTGAATGTCTATTGTTCTTTGTTTTGAATGGATCTCCATCATCCTATTCCTTTCATCGATGAACCTTTCACGAAATGCGTGAATTTCTCATTGTGACATGGATTCAGTGTTCATTTCTGAGCACTATTGTAGGATCTGTCGGTGTTTTGATGTCACTCAATGATATGTGACTTATATATATACTTTGGAAATCGGAATTGCTATGCTGCATTCATAAAACGGGATGTTCACAGTTCTTTTCGTCTGACTGCTGTGAATGTCTATGGATATCAATACATTACATGAGACGCATTACAATATTCTTATCATGTAGGTATACACGAATGAAGATGTGTTTGTAGTACCCGATGGCTTTGTACCTTTTGATAACTAGAGAAATGTGCTTTCTTTCTGTATCCTTTTCCACTTCTTGCTTTCACCAAATATTACAGAGTAACTCCTACGTAAGCGTGGATGCAATGAACAAAAAATCGGGTTGGTGAAAAATGTAATGAGCGAAAATGTCTGGAACATTTTGATTATGTTGCTATTAAAGTTAGCATTGAATTATCGGTACTTTCCTGATCTGTGCACACATTCACGTATGGGATGTTTGATTTCAATATGACAAAAGATTTGACTTTCTATTAATAGATTCCGTCATTCAACGGGTCGTCTTATCTTAAATACGGTGGACTGGGTTTAAGTCGAGTATTATCGTGGCTTGAGCTGGAAGTTGTCGTTAAACCGGATTCAATGGATGGTCTTATTTTGTACAATGGCTACAAGACGGACGGCATGGGAGATTTTATTGCTTTATCCATTGACCAAGGTTATTTGGAGTTCGGGATGGACTTGGGAACTGGAACTGCCATTATAAGGTGAGTTGGGCTAAATAAATTAAATTTTCATCCCATACATTTACTGTCACATGTCCCGTTGTCCTTAATCTATTGATAGAATTTTGCTACAAACCGGGGAATGCTGACAAATATTAGACGAAATGACCCTGTGATTTTAATTGCAGGCATTGCTAGGTACAAGGTTTAAAGATTTAGGAGTATTAATATTACAGTAGCTATATTTACTTAGGTAGATGTGGGAATGTCAGTAGACTGACTAATAGCAGGAGCAGGACGTGTCCTTGTTGGAAAGTAAGTCGCATATAGCTAAGTATGACGTAGTCAGTGCAATCTTTCTGGATCAAGTCTATTATATGTAGTTCTTTGCAGAGTGAGTTGAGTGAGGCCAAGTAATTCACTATAATGTACGGAATGCAATCTATGATGGGATATTGATGGATAAATATTTGATTGATGATGTTCTCATGTGAGCTGAATTAATAAATACGTTAGTGTTAGTGCTGCTGAAGAAGGAAGGTGATGTACATGGTAATATGTAATGGGTGAGTAAGGCCAGACTTAAAGTACATACAGTAGAATGAGATAAGACTTGCTGGAGAAAAGAAAAGAGGGATATTGATAAAATAAATGTTGGCATGCCATAGGTTTTTACCCGAGTTTTCTTTTCTCCTTGCCATGAAGCTTGTGGCTTTGGGAAGAGATGAGAAAAATTTGATTTTGATATGACGGCTTTTCTTCTGCAGTAATATTATAAGATACCTAAGTGTTATAAGTATATCTCGGCATACTTACTATATATAGATAGTATAACGTGTTGGAAATTCTGTATAGACCTAAAATGATTCTTGTGTAAGCAGTATTAGAGCTTTCGACTTGTGCCAGCCAGCCTTGAATTTCACTCGTTTTTCCTTATATGCTTTCAGATGGCCTGCTTTTGTACTATGAGTTATCTCGATGCAGTGTCTATCTAATATGTAAGGAGAAAAGTTAAGTAAATGTGTGTCTAAGCTCGGAAGGAAGGGAGTTGGCCGAAAAACACAAACTAGACCTAAGCAACTAATGAAACTTTAATCTTATTGATTTGCCCAAATTGCACATTGCATTAGTGTAGGGTCCCAGGATGTTATAAGCGACGGGAGAGAAAATTCAGGCGAGAATCCCGCCTCCCTCAATAATAGAACGTATCTAATACTACAGATATCTAAGGGACGAGAGGGAAATTAGTGTTTTTACGATGGTTTACGAAACCTGTATTTATCTTTGGGTATTGTTGTATGAGATGGGTATTTAGTCCTTGAGACAGACAGATACAGATAGGAGATATCTTCCTGTGCACAGAAGCCATCGCTCATCATAATTATATTTCTGTGTTCCTTAGTTTCTTCTTCCTTCAATTCCTCCCTTTTATACTTTACCTTTAGGTATGCCAGTTGGGAATTACTATTATGCTGTTAGTTTATGCTTGTATGATGGAAGGTGAGGTCTTAAAGGCTAAACTTACTTAAATTCTATCTTCCTTGTGGTGTGAGCGAGTTTTGTGCTATTGTTGTTTTAGTATACGGCAGGAACAGACATGGTCTACTTCTAAGAAAACAAAATACACTTACAGAGTTTCTCTGTTATTTCAAAACACGTAGGGGACGCAATTATTTAGTATAACAGAATGGCTCACTGTGTGCAAGATGGAAAAGTCTATACGCAATAAAATTGTATGCATTCGTTTATTTATACGACACTAGGTGCACAGTTAAGTTTTGCATGGTGAAAGTACGAAGACGCTTTCGAAAATACCTTCCAACAATGAGCTGGCGTTGGGAAATGGAGATCTTTAGGTATCCTAGTGGGATTAATTTTGCTTAGATACGATTGGAAGGAAACTAGCAGTAGTATAATGCTGAACCTGAGTTTTGATGAACAATGTTCGTATTTAGGGGCATGAAAAACACAATTGGGTAAACTTATTCACATAAATGTCTGTATACGTAGTCATCCTTCACACTATTGTTATGATTATGGGTCTCTGTTCTCTATAAGTTGTGCAGCAGGTCGGATCACAAGCCTCGTCCACCATTACATATTTATAAGAGTGTGCATCTGCTTGCAAGTAGACAGTGAACCTGTTTTGAATATCAATTCATATCATTTGGGTAGAATTTTTCACTTTAGTAGCTTTTATAGAGGAAACACATTTGAGCTAATGTAGACAGTAGAGACTGGAGGGTAGTGATCATTAGTTGCATACGATATACAATATTTCATTTAAGTTTGCGTATGCGATGCATAATGCAACACATTAATGCTACCATGCTACTTTTTGTGCAGGGTAACTTGGTATTTCGTGTGTACATGTACAAGAATTGCTTCTTTTTCTAGGTGTAAAAACAAAAAGTAGTGAAATACGTACATTGATACAGAAGACAGGGACATTATTTCCATTAGCCGTCAGAAATGATGAGTCTCAGTAGCAAAGTAAAGATGTAATCTGCAGACTCCGAGTCTAGTGCAGAGAATAAAGTGAGACTGTTGTTTTATTTGCCCCACAATAAAGTAAAGCGGTAGTATGTTAGCTAAGCATTCTAGGAAGAAAATCCAAAGAATGAGGACAGGAAATACAATTTATATAGGATGAGTCGATATCTGTTACTAGGATATAGGAGTCTATAGATATTTAGCATTTAAGATATCGAAAGAGTCTTGAGAAATCGGTTTGGCACTCGTAGCAAATAACTTGGACAAAGCAAGTGTTCTTTTACTTTACGTGGTGAAGTGAATGTGATGTGACGGGGAGAAATGTTTTCTCTCGAGCTTCTTCCCTAGGTTGTAAAATGGACTTGGACGAGAGCAAACTCGTTTCTCTACAATAACCACAATCCACACATTCCACAGTTACCTCTCTGGATTCGTATCTTAGAGTGTTACTTACGATGTAGGTGCTTAGCTCACTTTCATTTCGGTATGGTGCAACGGAAGCATGATAGCAGAGGAGTTTCTTCATAAGGTATAGAGTCATATTATATATCTAATAGTCATAGGAAGGATATCTTTACCTACTTAGTCAACTTTAGTGTTTAGTTTTAGGTGCTATTACAGTTAGTGTTGCTCTAAATTGGCCCGTATTTCCTAACGAAACACTATTACTACCTTCTGTAAATGTTCGAGCTGTTTTTGTGTGCCAAGTAGATAAAGAAGAAACTTTGGGCTCTGATGGCTTCCATTATAGAACTGGGTACTCTTCACGTACTTTGGGGAATAATTTCCTTAACGTGCCCTTTTTCCCTACACTTGTCAAGTTCCTTGTTTTATGGACTGCCACTGCATTGCACTTTACTAATAACATAAGTACATACACGAGACTTCCTATGCTAATGTACATGCATTAATATCAGGATAAGTAATAATAAATATATGCCAGTACAGATACCAAGAAAACTATAAACTTCCAAGATATCAACCTTGGTGTAGAATTAATTTTCAGTTAGCAGTGATACAATCTTAGCAGAAATAAAAATAGATAAAGTACTAATGTTAGCCACAGTGCAGTATATCAAATATTCACGAGACCGTGTCACAAGGACACATAAAGTAATTACACATTTTCCAAGTCTAGAAGAAATGAAGTGAAAACGAGGAGATTGACAAGATTACGGGTATACTGAGTATTTTATGGCAATTATCATTATAATAAATGTAAAAAATTTACTATCTAGGTAAATATGCTCAGGAGACACAAGATTGTCGTGAACATTTTTATAGAACAATGACGGGTGTATACATAGAGAGATGGAAAAATGATTGTAGTTGTGTATTTACGCGTACAAAAAATTGGAAAACATTGGAAGATGATAAAAGCTGTGCTTGGTGAAGATAAAGTGAAGTCGAGAGTATAGGAAGCAATTTGCATATGATTATTGGGAAGAAATGAGTTGGATGGAGAAAGTGATGTTTTGACGCTGGCTCTTCTACCATTTTCAATTGGAAAAGCTCGATCGTTATTTTGAGCTTCTTGTTCTATTTTCATTTCAGGAGTGAATATCCAGTAACATTGGGGGAATGGCATCGAATTCAAGTGTCGAGAACGTCCAGACTCATCTCGATGAGAATAGATAATCAATCACCTCTAATGGCACTGACGCCGGGAGCATTCACTCAGGTTACTATTTCCATAACTATACCTATATACTTAAGCATACTATACTTAGCCTTAGTAGTACATTTGTTATATGCTTTTCTATTTTCCTATGTATAATTTCTCATCAAGGAAGTATAGCAAAATTGTTTTTGTAGAGTAGAAGCAGCATTACAAGAAGCAATAGTAAAACACTGACACACATTCACGCTTCTAGACACAGAGCATTGTGCTTATTTATTGTGAGTGTAGGTTTTGTTGCATGTCTCTCTGCAAGCACGGCATGGCAAAAGATATATTTCATAAAATATATTGTTTTCGCTTTCAATTCTTCTCTGTCGACTCCACCGGAGACACAAATACACAAATACCGAGATTACATTTAATACCTACCTAATTTTAATGACGGAAAGTCATTTCTCTTAAGTCTTGTATCCTAAGGCATGACTACTTATAAGCTATAAGTACAAGCTTAATAATAAATGTGTGAACTGTACACTAGGATTTGTTTTTGAGCGATGTATTGCAAATAGTTATTATACATTTAATAATAGGTTTCTTTAGCATATGATGATATTTATTTTAGAGATAAGTACTAATGTATTTTTAGGTATTTGTTTCTTGCTATTTATTTTGCAGTTGTGAAACAACTTATCACAATTACTTGTTAAGCAAACTGTAAAACACTGTAGATTTGTGATTGGAAATTCAATGACCAAATGCCATGATATTCAGATCACACTGTTTTATGAAAGTAGGTTGAGTTTGCGAAGAACATAGGTTGTTCTAGTTCCTATTTCCGTTTTGCAGTAGATTTTGCAAATTGTGAAGGAAAATTTAGTCGGATGAATCTTTTAGGCTTGGGATAGTTAGTGGGAGTGCAGTTGAAATGTTCTCTACACGAAGGTGTATGAAGTTAGTGCAATATTCTTCCTTGACTAGTTCCGCATGCCATTTGGAAACCCACCTAACCAAGTGAAAATTTAGGCAAGCTTAATTTTGCTTAGCCAGGCTTTCCCTTTGTCTTGTTCTAGTGTGTAGTTAAAGTCTGAAGTGAAGTTAGTGGGAATCCAAGCGAGGCTTTCGTTTTAATATTATTATCATCCTATTCCTCATTCTCTCTGGGCTCTCGCCGCGATTGAATTGAGCATCATTATCTTTATGGGCTTCCCCTAATAATTTTCTGCTCACTCTCACTGAAGAGGCAGACGAGTCGAGACAAGACAGAAGCGAGCGGCCAGGAGTGAAGCTCATTTCCTTATAATGGATTACTGACATTTGTTTGCTCACTTTAATTATTATTGTTTGTATTGTCTTGGCCTCAGAATTTGCAAAGCAGACAGAACAGACACAAAACCACAGTAGAAACACAAATGGGCACAACGAAACTGAAATAAACGGAATGAACTAATGGGCTTCATTAAATTCCTTAGCTCATCAAAAATAAAACTTTCACGAACAAATATTTTTCTGCATGGAACAACGAATTTTGCAGATTAAATACGTACTGCAAAATTCGAAGTGGTGAACTCCTTTTCCTGAGATTTTACCAATAATTACAATAATTGATGTTACATAACTATGGATTATAACGCCTACCTTAGCTTAGGGGCGTGTAGAATTAGGGCGTAGGCTCAAGTCCGTATTATTTGTGGTTTCTGAGTGTGTGTCTTTGAGTAATGATTCATCTGTACAAAAGATTAGATCTTCAGACTTGAGAAACTTTTTATTGCGAAAATATACAAATATATATTAAAATTACACCCGAAGTAGTACATCAATATACTTTTAGCGTGACTTTTATAGGTAAGAAAATGCCTCTTACATTAATTAAGCTAATGGCTCCACTTTCCAGGAAATCTTTTACGTTCTTATTTCCAGATGTACTAGATTAAAAAGTAAACTTTCCTTTTACATAATGTCATAATATTACTTTTTTCCCTGTAGAAGATTATGTATTAGTATGTGCTTTCAAAAGACTAACATATGGTGAAGTGAAACTATTATAGAGACTTTCCCAAATATGAGATTACCAAACGCCAAACCGAACTTCCTTGTGAATGGTAAAACCGAAGCGTGACAAATAACAAAGAGCATTGTAGACAGACAAAGTTTGCGTGTATTTATTTACTAAATCCATGTTCCCACTATCTACGAGGTCTTTTCCTTTAGTATTTCAAGCTGCTGAATTAATCGCTTTTGCTGTTGCTTTAGCTGTCAGTAATAAAACGTGTTCTGGGGTTATTCCATATGAGAATCAATTATTTTCCTATCGCTTTTCCTTTGCCAGCCCCGTTTTGTTTTTCGACTAGCCCCATACAATATGCAATGCAATTGATTTCAACCATTTTCTGCTCATAATAATTTAATACTGTAGCTAGCTTATTGAATGTTATGATTACTGTATACACTTAACTTATCTGCTAGTACTACCATTGGTGACTATAAGAAGCTTGTGAGAGTTTAAAAGTGTAGTGTAAAGGAAAACGAAAATAATTTACTATATTTGATTCGGTTGTTTCTGACTTACAGCTTTCCTTGCCTCACAATCTGTTCTTGGGTGGAATCCCCGACCCGCAGTGGCTGTCTCCCAAAGTAAAAGTTCATGGAGGATTCTCAGGATGCATTCAAAAGGTAAGAAACTCAAAAGGAGAGCATGGGAAATACGCCAACTGTTATTTGGCTTTCATCTTTCATATGATCTTATCACTTATCTCTCTCATCAAATATCTGACATAAGTACAAATCCCTTAATATATATGTCTTTATAAGTAGGATAGATATTATATATTGTAGCATACTCTCTTTTAGCATTACTTTATAAGCTAAAAACAAAAAATGCACTTAAAGGTTCAAAGCAGTTTTGGAAAGAAATCATTAGGTAACTTTCTGTAATCCTGTAATTATTATAAAATCTTGTGTTAGCTATCAGTATAAGTAAAATAAGCTATATTTAATGATTCAAGTTCTTTGGGAAGTAGTATAATTAAAGGGAATACTTTGATTTTAAGAAAGATTTTATGTAGCTTTGGAAAATAATGATAGGAAAGAGGATATCGAACGAAATGTTGCTGAGACTTTGGTAGAGTTGTAGTAATAGTGTTAGGAAGACTGTCTTCAAAAGTTGTATTTTGTGTGTTAGTGATGATTATTTGAGTTGTGTCTGTCAGTCTGAGTCTCAGTAAACTACAAATGAATAGGTAAATAGCATCATCTAGACAGTAGGTACGTAAATAAGTAATTCCTGAAGAAATGCAAAGTAAAATAGTGTAAGTAGTTGTTAGGAAGAGATGTAGTGTAAGTTGCTTCCTTTTGTAGAATGTCATCTTTCTTATCACAGGAGAGTTTTTGCCAAGTTTTGTATATTTACTTTTGTTGCCTTTGCGTTTGTAAGTAAGGCACTTTTCCGCTCTTCTGGTTTCTGAAGCTTCTTCTTGTATCCGTCCAAAAATCTGCTAGTACAACGTAAGGATAGGACTGTAGTTTTGTTGACTTTCTTCGGAAATAGGATACAGTTAAGTTAGCAAAGCAAACCAGGCAAACGAAACCAGTAACACTTTATTTTACTTCACTTCACTTGATTAGACTTGACTGGAATTTAGTGGAGTTTATATCTTCCTTTCGTATTACATACGATGAGATGACTTGTTCCCGTAAACATGTAATAGCTATACAATTCTATTCTGCATTGCATCATTACTTAGTTAAATTAAGCCGACAACACTATGATTCCACAGCCTTGACATTTTGGCTAATTCCCTGGAAATTCCAGTACATACTGCACACACTTAGATGTACTAATTGAAAATAACCAAAGTATTTCCCTTTGTCAGCCTTTTTTCAGTGATTTCTTTCAATGGCTCATATGACGATGTGGAATTTGAAAGTTGGAGTGAGTGGTATTTAAGCATTTAAAGGGATTGTATCCTGCATTTAAGTTGTGTGCACATAGTTAGGTATGAACTGTAAAGTAATGTACGCTATAACTGCATCCTTAGAAGTGTCTTTGACTATATAGAATTGAAAATAGCGGAGAAGTGTATAGTAAGTACAAGCAAATCAAAAGCAAAGGACTTTAATGTAAATTCCAAGTCAAGCTAGAAATGAAACTGGCTGAACTTAAGCAAACTCTAACTGAGTGGGCAAATGGGAAACTGAAATTGAAAGTCAAGGAAATTTACCCAATGGGAACTACAGGGAAAACAACTGGAGAAAGTTTCTTTGGGGAAACTTGTTTGACTTTCACTGTCCCTGTCCCGTTTTATTGTTATACGAACATTACAGTATATTTCCACAATGTATTCTCGGCTTAACTTGTAGTCCTTTCTTGTACACACACAGAATATGTACAATGTTAGACAGTTTATACTCACAGTTTCCTACATGCGTATAATACTACTAGGTATGTGCGTACATTTAAGGAGGTAGTAAGAGCGACAGAGATCCCATTTCCTGTTTTCAAATTTAATCTACTTCTGCAGGTCGGCGAACGTTGATGTTCGTGTAAACTACTTACTGAAGTTGAATGCTCAAAATCAAATAATCTCGGGAGTTCCCAGAAATGATTTTCCAAATAACCATATGAATTTATAAATAGCACGAGTGTAAGTAGCTTTTCAGAGAAATAATAAATGTCAAAGAGCTTTCGTCGAAAAGACTTTTGACAGATAGGCTTTTTGTCAACGAAAGCAGTTATACAGAAAGAGTAAGTGTGTATAAGGCTTATTAATAGACACCACTAGTATTCTGGCAAATTAAGAACTTTCCAATTAAAATTCATTCAAAAGATTCCAACCAAGGACACCAGATTCTCCACAAACAGCATTTTATATGATATTTCGGTAGATTTGCTCATGATATGTGCGTGGGTTGGAGATTCATTTTGGTACAAATTGTGGAAGAGCATTAATTACTACTAAAAGGATATTGAAAAGAGGTTACAGTTCACTTAATTTTGTAAATTAAGTGAAGCGAATTTATAAATGCATATTTTCATCGGTACTTGTCATCTATGCTATGCATTTGATGTAAATAACAATTTATGAGCCAAGAGAGTTAAATTAGAAGTTCGAATCAATTCCCAATGCATGTTATTTAAACAGGTGGTTTTTCCAATCCCTGATGCACATAATTTAAGTAGGTGATTTTTTCAATCGTTTTTTCACAAATTCATGTTTTCATCTGCAGTTGTCATCTTTTGCATTAGCCATTTATGAGCCAAAATTCGAAGTTCGAATCAATTCCCTTGCAAATTAAGTAGGTTCAAATTGACAAAAGTTTTTAAATGATGATTTTGGTTGATTTAGTTGGTGATAAATGAGAAGCCATTAAGGATCATGGGTTCTGCTATGTCGGGTGTAAACTTGGAGAATTGTGCTCATCCTTGCTTACGAAATCCGTGCGATCACGGTGGTGATTGCATTCCTCAACTGGACACATTTAAATGTCACTGCCCACTTGGCTACCGAGATCCGTATTGCCAAACAAGAATGGATAAGGAAGATGTCATTTCAGCTCCGCGATTCATTGGAGACTCTTACCTCAGATTTACACATCCAAAAATTATCAAAAGGTAAAAGAGTTTTTGGTATGAATTAGTCATATGAAATCTAGCAAGAAATATACACAAAAGTCTACTTACCTAATGAAACTGTACAGTGGGTGTAGTTCAAAGGATACGTTAAATAAATAATGTATTCCTACCCAGAGACCCAGATTGTTGACTGCTGGTGTAAAAAGTACAGTTTGAATTTTTAACGACGGCTTTATAGCATAATAGATAGCTAGAACGTGTGTGCGTACATTATGAGAGTTATGATCTTCATGGATTTTAATAAAGCGACATAACTTGAGCCAAGTTGTGGGTTGTGGTGGCTAAAGTTAATGTTGGTAGCTAGTGATATTAAATATCCTTGTTGAATTCGACTATTTTATTACTCTTGCGAATAAAGACGCTATAGTTGTAAGTAAATTGAAATTAGCTGGATAAGGCAAAAGTTATAAGAACGGAAGTTTTACACTTTGTATGAGAGTTGGTATGCAACATTGTAGAATGTTATAGGACTAACTAGCATTGTAAGTAAGTGAAAGTGTAATAATGGGACATAATGTATGCAGAGGATGAAAGAGAACATTTGAGAGCTTTATGGATGCTTAATGAATATTTCTGCTAAGTCAACTTAGGACTCTTCTCCCTCTGCTCTTCTGATGTCTTCTCTTTATAGCTTTGCACAAACCATCTCTCTGCTAACAACATCCACACAATCTCCTAAATATCTTTATTTACATTTCCCGTTGTAGACATAGTCATTACATGATATGTGCTACATAGACATCTCTAAGTCGCAAGTATTTGCTAAAGATATTAATTGTTACATTAACACACGACACAATTTACGCAATATCTCGGTAAAACATGTCTGTACGTAATTTATGGTTTAATTATGAATATTGCTTTCTGTCCTTATTTATTTATTTGTCTTTACTTTGTTTCAGAATCTCAGGGTGGAGACTCAATTTGAGTTTTCGACTGAGGACAAGTTTGTCACGAGGGCTGATTTTATGGGCTGGTCGTAAATGGATGACATCGGCAAGTGATTTCATCTCTGTTGGCCTACGAAACGGCTTCGTCACTGTAAGCTTTTCTCTCGGCTCCGGCCAAACCACCATTGCCTACAACCTCACCTCCGTTCATGATGGCCAATGGCATCGTGTTCATCTCATTCGGTATGTTACAACAGATTACCTCATGTTCTATTTTCTATTTGCTGTCTTCCACACACACGATATCAATTTAATGCATCCATTGCACAAATGAAGAGATGTTCGCTCTCCCTCGCCACTCACTAGTCACCCTCCTCAACCAAAGCAGACGAACCTAACGAGATCTCAATAAAATATTATTAGTGTCATTAGCGTGGCTTTGCTCCATGCTGTCTCATGCGTTTTGTTACCTATGTAGTTAGTAATGTCTATATTCCCCTTCTATGTGCACAATGTAGCTTTTCTCTGATAATATATTGTCCCACTTTGTTGTTATTACCTACGTATGTTCATGGAGAACAACACATAACGGCTGTTCCTGTGATTGTTTCTCAAAATAGTTTGATTCTTCTACATTGTGTAATGTAATAATGGTTGAGTTTACCTTTCCTTAATAGGATATGTGTGAGTCACGGTTATGTTAGTTTGTACATATTATAAGCAGCCATTTGCGGCTCTATATTGGTTATCCGAAAATTGTTTAATATCTAATATCTGTACAAAGTATACATTTATTGATAATGGAATTTTTGCATTGCAGAAATGAGCAGGAGGCAAGTCTCTCCGTAGACAATGGTCCTCCTGTGACTGGAGTGGCTCCAGGAAAACTTCGCCAGCTAAATATCAATGACGGCCTTTACATTGGTAAGATTTTTTGTCAAACGAAAATAGTTTACTTCATAAAATCTGCAAAATTTGTTAATTATGTATATTTCCAATGTGTTTGAATTCTTAGGTGGACTCGAAGATCCCAGACACCAAAGTATGAACAAATATACGGAGGGGCTAGTCGGCTGCCTCACAGATCTCATTTTGGGATCCGACTTCCGGGTCTCACTTCTTAAACAGGCGTCCGAAGGTAGAAATGTCGATTACTGTGACTGAACTGAAAACAAACTTATTACAAAAGATAAATTGTACATAATACGACACAATACTACATACATTCATAAATAATATCTAAAAGTAAATTTCATCCAAGCAATCCAACCCAAGAATTCAAATCAAATCTTCTCACAAATCAAAAAGATGTACTCCATAAAGCAACTAATTTTTAAAGTGGTCCCCTTCATTGGAAATTGAAATTCTTCTGATCTTACAAGCTTCTGATTAGGAATAGATAGGAGACTAGATTTAATTTACAAAAGTCTAAGGAATAGAATTCTTGTTATTACTTTCTAGTAGAATTGACAGGGACAGTATACCAGATGTTTAAAGGACACAAACAGACTCACCCTTAAGAACTCTACACATAAATGCTGCTGCTGCACTAGAAACTCTGAGCTCTGTAACTATATTATACAGATAGCATTAATTAATTAAATACAACCCGTAGGTAGACAGTACCTTTATATAAAGTTATAATAAGCTATATTAGCATATGATACAAGTAATGGGATGCGGATAAAGATACTGTACATATACATGATATTCAAATGCAATTAAAAATTCAAACAAAAAACGAAACACTACATATGAATTTCCAATGAAGTAAAATAAATACATATTGGAGAAAAACAACTGTCAAAGCGTTTTGACCACGCTGAAACAGATATTCTATTAATGACACAAAAATGCATATAAAGTGACCGTTTTTCAATGTTACTTAATATAGTACTACTTTATCATGATCTAATGTATTGTAAATGTACTACAGGTATATCTAGTTAAGAATGATTAAAATATAATGTGAATTGTTCTGTATTGTATACTAAATAACGATAATTTGAAATAATATACTAAGCTAAGTAATGATAAGTAAAGTTTGGTAATTAATGAAAGATAATAACAGAGAAAATTTATAGTCAAGTAAAGATAAGAATTACATGTACCTATTTATAGAGTTGTATAGCTAGTTGGGTCGGGGTGAATTATTATCGTTTATTATGCTCACTGTTGTTAGAAGTAGATGCATGTGACGCTTTTTCTACTAAGTTTGTGTCGAGTCAATGTCTATGTGTGTTTAGAGATGAATTTTTAAGATGGGTGTGAAATTCAATGGGGGCAATGACAGGGGGAACTGGAAAAGTGCAAATTTTTTGAGGGTGAAAGTGAACAGGGCTTGCTATATAAAATACAGCTCATCACATCACATTTGTTTTTTATCATTCATTGCTGCTTCCTTATGTACATAATACAAATTATTACGCGAATTTACGTGTATAGATTTAATAGTTAGGCAATGAAGATGTAGCCACTTGTGGGTATATTATGAACATGGCCCAATAGACGTTGTCACAAATTGTAAAAAATAGCTCTAATAATATATCAGTAAAGTGAGGTAGATATACTTTATCGATAGATATACTTATTGTATCACCCTTAATGTAATTCTCTACAACGTAATGTGCCTCACATCTCAAAAAAGGTTCGGTTAGTGACTAAATAAGCCATAATACCTCTAAGGTATTTGTTATACGTAGGTTTCATTTAGGTGACTGTCTATAGATCTATGCAGTAGCATGTTCGTGGATTTGTATTAATAAACATTTTTGGTGTATACAGTAATTTATGTCTTAGTGTAACAATTGTAAGTACATATGTGTTTGATTTATTAGTGGAATTAAGTGTATGTATTATAGTGGGAAGATAAAATATATGCTATGTACGAGAATTCTTCATAATTATATCTGTAATATACTTCTGTTCGTTCTTGGGACATTCTCTAGGCCTAAAAAACTGACTTGAGAGTCTTTGCGGCAGCGGCAATCTAGAGTTACACTTAGAAACAGTTTGCTAGACATACCGCATCGTGTGCCGGCTACTGTTAACAAAAATGTGTCTATTATGTAAATATTTGTGTACGCTTCAGTACTCAATTGTATGCTTAAAGCAAAAATGCATGTTTTTAACCCTTTAAATTACCAAAAATAATTCTGCAAACTGTAAAAATGTGTCTGTCAATTGCATGTAACTTAATCTCGTGTCAGCTTAATATCTTTTGCACAGGCTGTACTCAAATTCGTGCTCGTTTGCCCATCGTCCCTTCAAACCGTTTCTATTTTCTTGGTTTTACGTGTTGTAACAAATACTAAATATACGTGTGTGTACTTAGTACACAAGAAATAGTCCTAAGTATAATAATTGAATGTGTAAAGTAGCCTTAAGTAAGTAAATTAAATTATATCTATTTAGATAGGAAATAGATTTATGGATTAATTACTTAGATGTATAAGCACTATGTATTTATAATTATGTATCTGTAAGTAATCTTCTTGTAATAAGATACATATCACCGTCATGAAAAACGAGTAATTCAACTATGTACACTTATTATATGACTTAAATCTCCTCTTTCACATTCCAGTGTCATTTCTTACATTTTACTACTCAACTCACGTCAACAGTTAAGGCACACCACACACAACAATTATCATAATGAATTGCAATAATAATGTAGCCTTAAACAAATCTCATGATACACCTTGTTTTGAAATGTACTTAGGGCTTATTTTATTAGAATTGATTCTAAATTCACAATTAGTTATAGACTACTATAATCATGTCCTTACTAAAGTAGTCATTAATTCTGTGTAGTCTCTAATAGAAAAGGGAATTTTCACTTTCAGCACAAGTAATGGATAATAGAAAGTATCCAGACATAGACAATAGAATCGTATTTATATTGGAGTGTAGTAGCAAAATATCTGTAATTTTAGTAGCTCGATTAATTTGAACAAAATATATTTGAATTCCTTACTTCTAAATGTCTATTATCTATTTACCTGTGCACACTAGTGAGGGACGAGGCTTTTAGAAGTTATTAGTGCATTAGTACTAAGAAAGTAGGAAAATGTTACACTGCATAATACGTATTAAAGTGAGCTAACTCTATTAGGAGTTTAAAGAAATAATGCTTTAAGAAGGTACAGTTATTAGATATAGACTAAATCTTTCCACAGAATAATGTAAAATGTTAACCCAGGAGTAGTGTTTAAGTAGATGGTAAAAAGCAGAGACAAGTGTGATGTATAAATTGAGGTTCTATTACTGTTAGGTAATGTTATGAAATGTACCGTAAATGTAGGCTATGTGTCACATATACCAATAATTATATTATGGAGAAATCAGAAATTCTTAACGCATAATTTAATGCACGTAGCGTAATTCTAAATGATTAGGGATTTTAGTTGTTTTACCTATTAATTAGAGTATACATACCCTTAATACACACAAGACACAGTACACCTTGCCTAATTGCAATTTCTGTTAATTAACCAAATCACATTAAACACAGGAGGGAAATAAGTAATAAAGTAATTAAGTCTTGGATTTTCAGGCTAACGAATGTAATTCTATGTACTATACGATAACGACTATACTATACGTATCTCTGGCTATTTAGATATGCTGAAATCTAACTGTAATGTAAACTTAGTGTAAAACACAAGCGATCAATAACTGGAACATTTCTATTGTTGTGATGTGCAATAAATCTTAATTTGATACCTAACAATACTTACGTACTCATTCACTGCGCACCTAAATTATCTTTGCATTCCAAAAAAGAATCAGTCTCGGATCAATCTAATGTTTTGACCTATCTTAATTTTATCGCGAGCTATTTTTAAATGGTCAAACATAACATTGCATCAAATTAATGACCAAATTATCATCTAAAGGTAAGAAATCATAATAGTTTATATTTTATTGAGGTACAAAAATAATGGTTTACCTTATATTAAAGCACACGTATTGTCGATTTTAAGTAAAATAAGTTACGCAGTATAAAAGAACACTTTAGCAAGATGTAAAAAGAGAATTGAGAGGAATGCCCGTATATGTCGCTAAATCCTTGAGTTCATTTTCAAATTCTTCGACAAGCAAACGAACATCTCCGGCTTCTGGTAAAACTGCACTATCTGCAACAAGACCCGCTCTCACCCGGCCAGCATACGAATAAAGACACAATCCTAGTCCTGAAAACAGAAAACTCATAAATTGAATAATGTACAGAAAATACAGTTTATATGATAATTAATCGTTATTTCACCTGTTTTTCCTTTTATAGTATTAAAAGCAGTCATGTCTACTAATTTATCGCCATGAAAGAGATGATAGTACTCAGCAGGTCCGGGAATATTCGAAAGCAATAAAGTAGCTTGACAGTTATTCATCAAGCTTCTAATTGCCACTACAGGACAGAGTCCAGTCAAACGAATCAAATTGAAGTTCTTTAAAACATCTGAAGAACCAGCAAGATCCTTTGCCGATTTAAAGGCGGAGTCCAAACGTTCTCCCAGACTTTCGTGGGCCAATTCAATAGGAAATGTGAGCAACGGTGAAACGATTTTGAGGACGAATGTTGGGGTAAGGTAACATTGCCACTGTCGTCCCTGCAGTAATTTTACTTGGAATCGTTAAATTCTTCTTCTTTGCTAGGTTCATTAAAGATCCTCCCACACAGGAAATCAACACTAAACACAAAGTAATTAATCAATTAGCAATAGTCTTAGTTTTTTCTTTGTTCGTAAATAATTTTTCATACCAGCCGTAGTTGAAGTTCTTGTAGCATTCTTAATAGCTTTTAAAGCCTCAACGCTTACGGGTTGAGACCAGTAAAGTCTCTTGGGACCTGTCAATGTCGGTCCATGAAAACAATTAGAATCATCCAGAATCATAGATCTTATAAATGATCTCGAACCAAACATTAGCATTTTCATATAAATCATTAAATCCATGTAAAACGGAGTGTTCTGTGGCTCTAATGGATCCAACGTCAATCTCACTGGGGCATCAGCGATACAATGCTGAAGTCCGTTTGATGCAGAAATTCCATCCATGATACTGTGATTAATTCTCCAGCTAAAAACAACATCCTTATGATTTCATATTTTAAGAGATTTGTATTTCTCGATAGAAAAGAATAAAAGAACTAAAAACTAGTTTTATAGAATTGTTATCGAATCATATTATGTGTAAAGTCACATATTTCCTGTTATAAAAATATTAAATTTAGTAACAAATAAAAAGTTTAGATCCGCTATTTGCCAAAAACACAGTTGAAAAGTAAAAGTTTATGTGTTATGAGTGTAAATTACGTACACAAGAGCGTAATGTCCATTTTCAAGATGATTTTCATTGGCAGTGGTGATGATTTTCTGGTTATTATTCTTGTAAACGAATTTTGGGACAACGAGCATCTGCCACTGGGGCAATTCATCTCCCAGGGGAGTGTCAATCCAGCTTTGAATCTGTGCAAATACCTGCTGCTCTGTCATCTCAACGTTAGCATCGTTTGTAATAAACTTGATGTGATCTTCCACCCGGAAGTCATCCATATCTTGCCAGCAGTAAAATCCACACTTTTGAACAATTCTTTGTCGCAATCTTTGGTAAGTGTGTGTGCTCCCATTTTTTTCCTTCCTCTCCAATACTGTTGTCAACATTCTTTGGCGAATTTTCGTTAAATCACATTTTCCTTGGAGAATGTATAAACTGCAGTTGTTTCATAACATAGTACATCAAAATTTTATTAATGTTCATGTTCCTTGTCATAATGAAAATATTTACATACTTGTGTCCTATTGTATTTATGAAAATGTGGTCTTACGAAATATTTTTTGTGCAATATGATTATCCCGTGTTATAAAGTTTCAATCGAAAAATCTGAATAACTAGATAGTAATAATTGTGTGTAGATGACTAATGTAAAATCCTGATTTAAAATATGGCTTGATATAAATTAATAGTATCTGCAATGAAAATGTAGATGAAGAATTAATTTTTGGTCTGAATATAAATTGTGATTTTTAATGTAGACCATGCAAGCTATTAACGGGGTATGAAGCTTTCTGAAATTGAAAATTCAATATTATTTATGTCTGGAGATTCCAATTTTAAGAAGGTTTTCATGGTTTGTATTTGCCATTTCCAGTAAAATAAAAGAGAAATTAGATTTTACCTGACAAAGCAATTATCATGAGCAAAAGTTTGAACGGCCCAAGCTGCGTCAGCTCCTCCCATAAGAGATATTCGGCCTTTATACCGTAATTTGAAGTAGAGACTTAAAAATGCACGAATTAGAAGAACTATAAGTAGAGCACTGAGGATAAATGGGATAGCAATGAGGGCTATAATATTGCTAAGAATAATTTCGATGAAAATCCTTAGCACAGACATTTTCAATAAGAATCTCCTAATGCGGAGACGCACTGGAGCAGAACTTTTGTTTCGGTTTATGGGGGTGATTTGTGGAACTGCAGTGTTTAACATTTGTCTAGATTTTATTATTTTGGGATTGTCGCAAGAACTGTTAATTTGTCTCACTTCCACGGAAGAGGTGGAGGAATCGGAAGTGGACACTTGGAAAACAGCGGGATCTACCGCAACTCTCATTGATGGAGAATTTCCATCTTCGATAGTGTTATCTGTAATAGAGGAAGTTTTATTATTTGGTTGAAAAATATTTTTGAATTTTGAGGTAGGCATTTTGAGTTATTAAATTCTAATTCCGTTTCATACTAAATCCGT
Source organism: Tomocerus maximus (assembly GCA_019776445.1). Lineage (NCBI taxonomy): Eukaryota > Metazoa > Arthropoda > Collembola > Entomobryomorpha > Tomoceridae > Tomocerus > Tomocerus maximus. The sequence continues at coordinate 104,109 of JABASH010000007.1, forward strand.
TTTGATCAACTTTACGCACAGTACTATTGTAGCTAACTAACGCAAAAGGAAACTCCAAGAATCTACTAACGTATATGAATTTGACTTATTCTTATACCATATAAACGCTCAGGAGACCTAAATCATTCCAACTGATGCGTTCTGCTCAATGATTTTTAAGTTTTCTTGCGAGACTCGACCTTTACCTAAATTCTGAGTCCGTACTTACCTTTTAGTGTCTTAAATCCCTACGTTTAACATTATTGTTCATATCTATATGTGTTGTAAGTCCCTAACACTATTGTACTCCTTAGATTATCATTGTCTGTAACCAATCTGAAATAAGTGTTCATAGTACATAACATTTGTGCTTAAGATTGTTATGGTTTTAGCCATTTATAAATACAATAGGGCTGGCAATAAAGAACTTACATGTGGTGATCGTGATGTGATGCTCTGCAGGTAGCGTTATTACTATTCCAAGATGAGATAATGCGTAAACGAAGCGAAAAGCGAACGATGTATAGAAAGCTAAGGGAGATTAGCGCACAAAGAGTTATAATTACAGGTCAAAGCATATGCCGACTGTGAATAGCTTAATATTAAGGAAGGCTTCCGTTCAGCATTCAACAACTTAAACACCTACTTAGCGACCACATCGATTCAGTTATCTAACATCCGCATGGAATGCTAATACTTACAAATTATGTCAATGCAAATCCCATAAGAGTAATATTCTGCCCTTTACCCCAATAAAGCTCTGCCGCAAGGTTGAACGATACCCAGAGCACAGATTATCACAAACATTATCAACCACACAAATAATGCGAAAACAAACATTATTTTTATTTCTTCTTTTTCAGTAGCTCAAGTTTAACTTTAAATTGCTGGGAAAATTACACTGCTGGTCCATGGGCATCGTATGTAAATCATAGAATGTGTAACAACAATCGAACAGAAGAATAATATGTGATAATGATAAACACCAAAATTCCATGACACATTTTCTGTTCTCTTTTCCCACGAACGTCTTCACCTTTAGACTTCACTGCACCTAATGACCACACCATACTGCAAAATGCATTCACATTTACATTGTGACATGTGCTCACCCTTATGCTACAATAATTGTGTAGAAATGACTAAGTCAATGTGTTTCGCATCACACAAACACGTTTAAACGTTCTTCAAACATGTTTCATTCTCTACTTCGTCTTTGCAATAACAAAAACAGCACCGACACTGCTCCTACAGATTTGCAACTATCTTGCTTAAGTTTTTCTAACTGTGTGATGCGTATTGACAAACTATTTCCAATTCGTTTTATAGTACTTGATATACTCGCACTAAATTGAGATGAACTAACCCACTAACAACCAAAAAAATCTGACAAACTGCAGAAAATATGAATATTATTTCGATTTATTCCACTCAATTATAGTCAATTTGCAATTGCACTGAGAACTATATTCCAAGTGTACTTAGCAATGGCAAAAAGATTACTGTACCAGAGAATGAGTGGATCTTGCCATGGCATGTCATGTACATGAAATTCTCTCCAAAATCATACAGACTTTAACTCTTGTCTACATAAGGAATCATAATACACAGTCATAAAATCCATACTTAGTTTTAGTGAGAGTGTTTTATGTGAACATAGAACGAATTGGATTACAGTAAACTGCAATAAAAACAGGTAGTGGATGTGATTGTGCAGTTTGCATGTTTTTGGGTCCAATTATTTGTTAACAACGCATATGTGGTGAGTATTTTCGACTTGTCTGTACCCTGTACCTCAAAAAGCCTGAAGCTATTCTACTTAATATAGGTACCTATACTTGTTCAGCATAGCACGTAGGGAAGTCTACCTGTGTTTGATTAATTATGATGATTAATATTATGTATGTATGCATGATATTATTAAAAATATCATAAGAATGCACAGCTTATGAATTCCAGACGGTTCGTGATACAATTGAGCCATTTCTTAGATGTTATGCCACAGAGATCAGGTACCTTAGCTTTGTTATTAGGGACATTATAAATGCATCTGTGTAAAAGTTCATTTTTGGGCCATGGGCCAGCCAACATAGCAGACAAAGAAACATACATAATATGGTCCCTATTTGTTTGTTTGGCAGTCTGTGCAAATAAATGTACCAAATCCCCTTTTACATGTGCCAGCTGAGCAATCAACCGCTTACTTTGCATTTCCTTAGGTGGAATAATATTAAAATGGTGCATGTGCGAATACATGAGCTTTAATGTTAACGCTAGGCGATGAATTGAATGGTTAAACATTCCTCTTTACATTAGTGTTGAAATAGGTGCTTATTTACCAGAAAAATGAATTGTTAGCCATTCTAGTTTAAAATCATCATGCATATCATATTGCTTAGAAAATTCTTACATTTAATCCACATTTACATAAAGGCTTTTGGTTTTTGAGACATTACAAAATTAATGTTTTTAGGATTGTAAGTACAAGTATTTATCAGAGATATGAAAGAAATTGGAGTAATTGGTAAAATACATAAATAACACAGGGCAAACATATGTATTTAACGCTGAACTGCCAAACTAGATTTAATCTTAGCGAATTAATAACTTAATAATGTGGCCATTTAGTGTAAAATTTACAATTTATTTTTTGAATAGATGTGTAAATCTTCTGCACCAATTTAATTGCTAAATAATTAAAGTAATGACTTACAGATGCCACTTAATAGTTAGTCTTTATGTTTAATAGTAGATTATTTTTGGAGAGCTATATTATAGTGACGAGATAAGTAGGTTGATAGATAACACGTCTAGATTAATAGCATTGATGTATAAAAAGGACTAAGATGTACACGTTGTATGGACTCCTTAAATATGTTGATCGGTTATCATTATCATAAATAATTATCAATTGCAGTATTTTCATGAGGCACAACTGACATTTTTCTTTATTAACATAGTTCAATGTTTTAAACTAAGCACAAAAGGCTTTTCAAGGCACAATGGTTAATTATATGTATCAATTTTAACGTAATGATGAAAAGTAATACGTAGTACTAGCCACCGAACAACAGGGGATGGAAGGCCTAAAGTAGACTATGCCGAAAGTCAAAGTAAATTTTATCCGACCGTTAAGGACTCGGTGTTAATTTGCCGTATCATAAAACATAATACCCGCTAAGTATTGAGTAACCAATGTACTTGTTTACCCGTAGTTTCACAATGCTACATATTTTGAAGTCTATGCAAAATTTGGGCCCTGATCCTTAACGGTCAGATAAAATTTCTTTTGACTTTCGGCATAGTCTAGTTTAGACCTTCCATCCCCTGTTGTTCGGTGGTACTACCAGTAGTTGTTGATAATTCATTACTAGTTAAGCAACATCTTTTTCCGTTCTGCAAGATTTAACATTGCTGCCAAGTTCTAAAGATTGAAGACGTTTAAGTTTAGATATTCCATATTTGTTAGAATTAGGTTCTTTGGATTTGTCCACCCACGCCAATTTCTTAAGAGAAACATAGCTTTTATGGAATGCTGCATATGCTGTAAAATATAAAACATAATTACGTAAACATTGATTAGACCAATTTGTTTCTTAATTTTTTATCATTACCACTGATGTCGGCCTTGACATCTGAATCATCTAACAGAGCTTTGAACTCAGAATCAGGAGCAACTCCTTCTTCATTACAAATATACTTCTCAATAGTAACAGTTTCTGGAGTAAAAACATATAGATTCTGCTCAACCCAAGTTGCGTCACAAAAATCGGAACACTTCTTCACTTTACCATGATGATTAATTTTCAAGTTTTCAAAATCCACTTTAAAGATATGAATATCTACAACACTAACCCCATACAAATATTAGGATTAAAATAGTAATGCCACCTGCACAACAATTACATCATTTGATAAGATTGAATACGCAATCACACCTCTTTATAATTACAGCCAGATAACCTATGAGCTGGGTATTATCCGTAGACTTCATTCTTAGCAATTCAAAATTCGACGTTTCAATAGCTTCAGAACCTTGAATTAATTCAAAAATACTCCATGTTGTAAGGCATTGTCCATCTGTCCTTTTCCATAGTTTAACAATTCCATCCTGTTAAAAGACAATTTCATTATTTGGCCCTTTCGCATGCAAAATAAATCAGTACATTCATACATCATGAACTACATTTAAAGCAACGTTCAATTATTTTTTCTCTTACACATGATGCAGATACAATAAGACTGTCTTGCTTTGCAAATGCTAAATTCACCACGGCTTCACGGTGACCCAGAAGAAAGTTGGTTATTTCAAAAGCATTGGGAAATAAAGAAACGCGTATTTTCTCATCTCGATCACTTGTATATATTTCCGTATTGTCTTCAGTTACAATCTAGGTGGGTAGATTAAGTTAAGTTATAATAATATAGTTATAATAATATTATAGAATTAGAATTATGTATCATAGTCATGACCAAGACCAACCGTGTCTAGTATAAGGGAACAATGTCCTAAAATTTTATTAGGAGAAGAAACCCTCATATTCTCGAAAAAACAAACATAAACGTCTCCAGTCTTGTCTAAAAAGTATGGCCCAAATGAATTATTATTTATTACTTATATCGTTAACATATCGGTTAACTAAAATTCAACAGAAGGATAGAACAGGACGTACCTGTTAAAATTATTGTTGAAGAAAACTTGTCAAACTGGAGCTTGATGATTCGTTTTTCCATTTTCCAGTTGCAAAGGTGTCTCCAATTTCCATTTTCTCTCAAGAACATGAAAACGTTCTTCTCCGAGTCTGCAATGATGGAATAACTCGAACATTTTGATATAGCACAGCAAACAACAGAAATATTTTCCAGATGTGTTCTAAAAATAATTTGCATATTTTATTTACATATTTTTTATATATAGACTTTGTACAATTTTATTATACCGAAGCGAATACAGAATACAGACGTTTTTCCAACATTACATTAATTTCTTATCTCTGCTTTCTGTTTACGTTTCGCTTACTTCTCTTTGTCACTTAAAAAGTTCTTCAGGTCAAGGTCTAGTGTAGTTATCTCCGACAGTTTGTTCTTGTCACTATAAAAATGAATATTATGCATTTATGCATGATTAGTTTCTATCAATACAAGTATTGATTATAATGTATAAGTTTATTATAAAATTTAGTATCCCCAAAAAAATAAATTCTTATAATATTCTCACGTTTCCAGATCTTGAATGTGAACTTTCTGACGTCCACAAAGCACAATAACCTTAGTGGTGGCTGCAAACAAATTCATAACGACCGACATGATTTCAAGCGTATTTCGAAACAGTAGCTTATCCGTCGGTAGATCCTCCTGTCTGCGAAAAAAGGCTGAAGGGGAACTGGAAATTGTTAAAGTTGAAAGTTAACTAAAACACTTATTAGAGACTTTTGCACATAAAAAACTGGCTCATCTCCCCTACCCGACACCCGACGACCTCCCACCCGACACCCGACACCCTCCCACCCGACGCCCGACGCCCTTCCACCCGACGCCCTTCCACCCGACACCCGACGCCCTTCCACCCGACAACC